>SJYX01001424.1:32481-108853 GCA_006410675.1 Oreotragus oreotragus
GTGTGTGTGTGTGTGTTTGTAGAAAACAGATCATTAAGACTATATATTATATATACATACATAAATATATGCATATATGTGTGTGTGTGTAGAGAGAGGGATATGAAATGTCTAATATGAAACTACCTTACTTAAGCTGAACCTAGAATTCATAAGGAAACTTGAAATTACCATCTTTCTGTTTATTCCCTCCAGGTATTAAAGAAGCATCATTTAAGACCAAGAAATCCTTTTGTTTTCATTTTCTAGAGATAATGAATTGTTTTATAAGTTTTCTACTCTACTGTCAGAATTATGATACTGGAAATATTTATTTAATTCATGAGATATTTGTCAGTCATACTCTATGCTAGAAACAGATTAATAGGGACAGAGTAAAACATGAGACAAACATGTGAAGGAATGAACCGTATTTGAAAGGTACATTATAATAAGAGTTGCACATACCTTTGCTGTACAGAGTGGGGGTACCTGACACCGCCTGAAAGTGATCAAGGCATTGCTTCCTAAGAAGGTGACCTGGAACACAGACATTTGTTATCCTATAAAGACAGAGCAAAAGGGAAGGAAGTTAAAGTCTTTCATAGGGGGAGATTATGTAATAAACAACAGATTTTGGGCAGTACTAGGTGAAATAGGTAGTGCAATGAAGCTTAGAGTTCTTTCACTTCAAAAAGAGAGTTGAATGTCTAGCTTATCACCTTTCTTATTGTGTAGCTGTAGAAAGAGCTCTTGCTTCTTCTTTAGTTCCTCACCTTGTCTCTAATCCTATTCTAAATGAAATAGGACCTCTTTTCTAATGTATCTGCTTTGGGTTTATCTGTTTGCTTCTATAATGGACCTTATTGTTAAAGACTGGTAATAAATATCTAGTGATAGTCTCCCAATTCTTTCATTTAATGAATATTCATTGAACATCTATTTCATGGTGGTTTCTATCTATAATGGTAATCTTTTCCAAGACTGTTTTATCTTTTCTTCAATGACCACACTTCTTTGCGATTCCAGTTCCTCCACGTTCTAGGAAATAATTCTCCAAATTTACTTCACTATTACTCCAATATCAATGTTGCTATCCTTCCAGCTAAAATTAGTGACACTTTGTCTCCTGGTTTCTCCATCTCTACATCAGTACTCCTGTTAAGAACTTACTTCCCTCATCACATTGACATATGCCAAGCTTTGCCTTCATTAAGTCTTACTTTCTTTTCTAACAAAGATGCTTTCCAAAACAGCTCAACCAAAAATAACTTTCATATATACCACTTTGAATCTTAATTACTACTCAAATATTTTCTAATCTTTCCAGCTAGATCTTAGTCATCTTTAGAATTAGAACCCATCTTACAATTCTTTTTATTCCTCATGGTAGTAAATTTAGTACTTGCACACTTTATTTCATTTTTAATAAACAAATGGTTTAAATTGTAGACTGAATCTACACGTTCAATTCTAGCAGAGTTGTTTTAATGGCATGAATAAATAATGAAATACCTTTAGTTTAGACTAAAAAGATATGGAAGGTCAATGCTTAGACCCAGAATGGCTTGATCATTCTTTTACCACTTTTTTTCTGAATTATAAGTTTCAAAATGATGTCCAAGTTTTCAAGCACAAACGTATCTGAATTTTATTTCTTCTGCATAATTATAGCTTTGCCAGAACCTTTATATTTCCCATTTCTAGACTTCAGAACATTATTACTAATATCAAAAAGTTTTAATCTCTAGATTACACTGTTCCCCTCTGCCCTTGGCAGTGTCTGTTTGCGCTATATAAAAATCAGCAAAGAAGTTCTTACTGCTATGTTTTTCTATCTGCTGTGGGAAGAATTGGCACCTAAGGCTATGTCTACATTATTTATACCACTTTGATAGATTAAATCTTAACTGTACCGTAGAGCTTTTAAAGACATGTCTGTAAATGTTTTAGGATTCCACAGGTGTTCATCCTGACTACAAACAAAGACTCCTTTTTGTGGTTGAAAAACAAAATTAAAATGTAACAGTGTCCTGCAAGCCACAGTTTCTGCTTAAAACAAGTCCTTGACTGGACATGTCAGATAGATTTGTTACTCTTGACACATTTTTGGAGTTCAACAAAGTAACCTACATCAATGGAAACATTTCTGTGATCCTATACTTCTAAAATTAATCTCTCTGATAGTGACATTTCATAAAGGAACTTATAATGTTCGTATTCTACCAATATGACAATAACCTAAAAGACTTTTATCCTGAAATGTCCCCAAGCAATAAAACATTCTTTAAACTGTTCCATTCTTTTCTCTGCACTGTTACCAACTTTATAGTACAATTCTGACATGTTATTAAAGACAAGAGCTTTAGTTTTAGAAATTATTGTTCACAGGCCTCTGAGAATTTTTTCTTCTATTTATAACTCAAAGGTCTGATTCTATTCTCTGAAATTCAGGACTTGTTAGAGTTCCTTTTCAAAGCAGGTGGTAATTTCATGACTTTTCCCTGAAACTAATTATAATCACTTTTGATTCAGTGAAAGGTAAACATTCTCAGCTAGCTAAGGTCCACATCAGTGCATAGCACTGATTTACTCAAAATTACAGAAGCTGTGAGATAAGTCACTGAAATACTTAACAAAGGATAAGGAAAAACATAATGATAATTATAATGTATAAAGATTGTAATCATGTTTTCCTCAATAAGACAACTGAACTCTAATTGAATTTTAATTTTTCAGGTGCAACATTTTCTAAGTACAAGCTCAGTTATATCCTGAATTCAAACTTTTTCTTTGATCTTCCTTTGTTTTTCTACTCTCTCATCTCTTTTCCTAGGATATTACAATGGAAATTTCCCACCCCAGCAAAGAGAGAAACAAGATGAATGTTTAGGAATGCTTATGAATGCTGAATTTGAAAAATAGGGAGAAAAGACACATCTAAATAAACACAAGTTTTAAAAATGTTTATCAGTGTTCCTTTTGGATTCATACTAGACTTTCTTCACATTCCTCCAGTTTTTCTAAGTGCCATACTTAAGCTTTCTAAATCAGATAATCAGAGCTGTCAAACACAATGGATATCATTTCACTGTATCATCAGAAATAAAAAAATCATCAACTCCATAGTCAGGAGAATGGCCAAGCTAATCTGGGATCAACCAATTTCCATTCTGACTCCAAATCTAATGCTCCTATCTGGGCTTCAGAGAGTGCTATGCATGCTGCCCCAGATCAGGAGATTTTGAAATATCAGTAGTATCTCATTTTTCATCTATTAATTTATTTTTAACTATGCCAATGGAGAAAGTAGGTTGTTTGATGACTTATCTATGCTAATAGAGAAAATAGTAGCTACATGTGACTATTTACGTTTGTTTAATTAAATTTTAGAATAAGAAATTCAGTTTCTCAATTGCGCCTGGCAAGTATCATGTTTTCAAAAGCCACAAATGACTAATAACTACTGGACTGGACATCTCAGATGTGGAACATTAACATCAGAGACTGAAAATTAAAACTAGAAATTAATAAACTTTAACTGCTGTTTGTTTAAAAATAATCACATTGATAATTAGAAAATATTTTAAAATATGTGAGTATTAAACATCACAAATAATCAAAATTGTAGATATTCTTAAACAAAGGGAAACATATAGTATTAAGTGAGGGTATCAGAAAGTAATTAAATGAAGAGAATCCAGAAAATTATAAGCACATTATAAAAAAGAAAAATAATGTAAAATCAGAAATTCACAAGTAGAAAATAAATGCACAATATAGTTAAAGCCAAAAACTGATTCTTTGAAAATATTAATGAAACTGATAAACAGATAGCATGAGTAAACAAGAAGAAAGGATAACAAAACAAATGACAATGTCAGGAATAAAAGAGGACATTAGCAGAGCTCCTACAGATATTTTTAAAGGAGATAAAATCAAATTTATGCCAAAAAATAACAATTTCAGCTTATAATTTACAAAAATTGATGGAGACATTATAAATCTGAACATTCTACATCTAACAAAGAAACTGAGTTATTTAAAATTTTCTCACAAACAAAAGCTGTGGCCTAAATAGCTTCAACAGCAAACTCTACCAAATTAAAAAAAATTTCTCTAATGTTTGTCTGAAACAGAAGATAGAACTTCTCCAACTTTCTATGAGGCTAGCATAATTTTGATACCAAAACCTGATGAAGATATTAGAGGGAAGAAAAGTTAGAGAACAATTTCTCTCATGGACACAAAAATACTTAATAAAATCTTAACATATGTAATCTAGATGTACATTAAAAGGATAATTTCCAAATTATTACAATCTTATAGATCTAGGTTGGCTTAACATTTGAAAATTAATCTATATGTTTTATCACATAAATAGAAATTAAAATGAAAATCATATGATCATCTCAATTGATAAAAATTTATTTGATTAAATTCAACTCTTATTAATGATAAAATTATATTCAACGTTTCTTGGACTTTCTAGCAAGTGTGATACAGAAAAAAAAAATTGAAAGGAAGAAATAAAAGTGATACTCAGATCAACTGGAACTCTAATTTACTTCTGATCAGAGTAAAAGTTGGTGCAAGCCCTCTGAAAAACTCTTTGGAAAAAAGAGAAGTTATAATTGATACCACATAAATACAAAGGATCATAAGAGACTACTGCAAGCAACTATGGGCTTCCTTAGTGGCTCAGAGGTTAAAGTGTCTACCTGGAATGTGGGAGACCCGGGTTCAATCCCTGGGTTGGGAAGCTCCCCTGGAGAAGGAAATGGCAACCCACTCCAGTACTCTCGCCTGGAGAATCCCATGGAGGAAGGAGCCTGGTAGGTTACAGTCCATGGGGTCACAAAGAGTTGGACATGACTGAGCAGCTTTACTTACTTTACTTACAAGCAACTATATGCCAATAAAACGGATGATTCGAATAAATTGAAAAATTTTTAGAAAGTTTATAATCTCCTAAGACTGAACCAAGAAGAAACAGAAAATATGAACAGACCAATTACAACTATTGAAATTGAACTGGATTTAAAAATTCCCAACAAACCAAACCCCAATATAAAAGGGATTCACAAGGGACTTCTATCAAACATCTAGAAAAGAGTTAATACCTATTTGTCTGAAACAATTTCAAAAAACTCCAAAGGCAAGAACACTTCTGCACCCATTCTATGAGGCCACCACCTCTCTGATACCAAAACCAGACAGATATCACAAAAAAGGAGAATTACAGGTTTGTATCACTGATAAACATAGATACAAAAATCCTCTACAAAAGAATAGCAAACCAAATCCAAAAAGTTGGATTTATCCCAGGGATGCAAGGATTTTTCCACAACCACAAATCAATGTGATACACAACATCAACAAATTGCAGAATCCTGAAGAAAATCCTTAGGATTCTTTAATTTGTTGATGTATATTTCTGGTAGTGTCTTAAGGATTTTCTTTCAGTTCAGTCACTCAGTCGTGTCCGACTCTTTGAGACCTGCGATTCATGGGATCGCAAAGAATCGGACATGACCGAGCGGCCGAACTGAAAGAAAATCCTTAAGACACCACCAGAAAACTGCTAGCGCTCAGTGAATTTGGTAAAGTTACTGGATACAAAATTAATACAGAGAAATCTGTTGCATTTCTATCAATCAATGGAATAGTATAAAAAGTCCAGAAATAAACTCACACGCCTATGGTCAATTAATCTATGACAAAGGAGACAAGAATATACAATGGAGAAAAGATAGTCTCTTCAGTAAGTGGTGCAGGAAAAACTGAACAACTACATGTGAAAGGAATAAAATTAAAATGTTCTCTAATACCAAATAAAAAAATAAACTCAAAATGGATAAAGGTCTAAATGTAAGATCAAATACCATAAAACTCTTAAAGGAAAACATAGGCAAAACACTCTTTGACATCAATTGCAGGAGTAGTTTTTTGGATAAATTTCCTAGAGCAATGGAAATAAAAATAAAAATAATCAAATAGAACCTAATTAAACTTAAAGCTTTTGCACAGCAAAGGAAACCATATACTGAAAGGCAATCTACAGAATGGAGGAAAATATTTACAAATGATGCAACCAAGCACTTCCAAAATATATGAACAGCTCAAACAATTCAATATCTAAAAAATAAATGAATTAATCAAAATGGGCAGAAGATCTCCATAGACATTCTTCAAAGAAGACTACAGACAGCCAGCGGCACACAAAAGATATTCAACATTGTTCATCATTAGAGAAATGCAAATCAAAACTACAATGAGGTATCATTTCACCACGGACAGAATGACCATCATCAAAACATCTACAAATAATAAATGCTGGAGAAGAGTATGGAGAAAAAGTCACCCACTTACGCTTTGGTGAGCATGTAAACTGGTATGGCTACTATGGAGAATAGTATGGAGTTTTCCTTAAAAAACTAAAAATGGAGTGACCATATGATCCATCATATGGTTCTTCTGGGCATTTATGGAAAGAAAACTAATTCAGAAAGATACATGCACTCCTGTGTTCATTGCAGCACTATTTACAATAGCCAAGACATGGAAGCAACCTAAACGTCCATTGACAGATGAATTGGTAAAGATGCCATACGTACACACACACACACACATATCCACAAAATATACTACTACTCAGCCATAAAAAAGAATGAAATCATGCCATTTTCAGCAGCATAGATGGGCCTAGAGATTAACATACTAAGTGACGCAAGCCAGAGACAAATATCATATGATATTGTCTATATAAGGAATTTTTTAAAGATAAAAATGAACTTACTTAAAAAACAGAAATACACCCACAGACATACAAAACAAACTCAGAGTTATTGCCTATGAGGACAGCAGGGGAGAGATAAATTAGGAGTTTGGGATTAATATATATATACACTGCTTCCCTGGTGGCTCAGAGGTTGAAGCGTCTGCCCACAATGCAGGAGGCCTGAGTTCGATCCCTGGGTCGGGACGATCCCCTGAAGAAGGAAATGGCAACCCACTCCAGTATTCTCGCCTGGAGAATCCCATGGACGGAGGAGCCTGGCAGCTACAGTCCATGGGGTTGCAAAGAGTCGGACACGACTGAGCGACTTCACTTCACTTCACTTCACTTGACATAAAATAGATAACCAACAGGACCTAATTCTGAGGTACTGCATATCTCAGAGGGGGAAGACAATGACACCCCACTCCAGTACTCTTGCCTGGAAAATCCCATGGACGGAGGAGCCCGGTGGGCTGCAGTCCATGGGGTCGCTAAGAGTCAGACATGACTGAGCGACTTCACTTTCAATTTTCACTTTTCACTTTCATGCATTGGAGAAGGAAATGGCAACCCACTCCAGTGTTCTTGCCTGGAGAATCCCAGGGGTGGGGGAGCCTGGTGGGCTGCCGTCTAGGGGGTCACACAGAGTCAGACACGACTGAAGCGACTTAGCAGCAGCAGCAGCAGCAGCAGACCTCAGAAAACTATACTCAATATTCTGTAATAACCTATAAGGGAAAAGAATCTGAAAAAGCATATACACACATCTATTTCTACAGATATGCCTGAATCAGTTTGTTGTACACCAGAAACTAATATATTTTCAATCAACTATAGCTCAATAAAAAATGAATAAAATGTAAAAAAATTGAAAATCAATCCATGTTTTAATACATAAATAGAAAACAAGGTGAAAAATCATATCTCCAGTAGATGAAGAAAATTTGTCTGATAAAATTCAACTCTAACTCATGATAAAAAATTATATTTGACACTTCTCAGTTGTGCTAGAACTCTAGCAAGTACTATAAAACATGAAAAAAAATGGAAAGGAAGAAATAAAGGTGATATTATTTCATATCAACTGGAACTCTCATTTACTTCTGGTCACAGTACAAACTGTTACCATACAACTCTTTTAAAACTCTTTGGAAATACCCACCAAAACTAAATAAATGGAGACCTTGCAACCGAACAATTCTGTCCTTTCTAGTTATACTCCCAATAGATTCTCCAAATGACATTTATAAGAATGTTTATAGAACACATTTTTAATAGTAATGCCTAGACAATTGCTCGGGGAAGGCAATGGCACCCCACCCCAGTACTCTTGCCTGGAAAATCCAATGGACGGAGTAGCCTGGTGGGCCGCAGTCCATGGGGTCGCTAACAGTCAGACAGACTGAGCGACTTCACTTTCACTTTTCTCTTTCATGCATTGGAGAAGGAAATGGCAACCCACTCCAGTGTTCTTGCCAGGAGAATCCCAGGGATGGGGGAGCCTGGTGGGCTGCCGTCTATGGGGTCACACAGAGTCACACAGAGTCGGACACGACTGAAGTGACTTAGCAGCAGCAGCAGCAGCAGACAATTGCTCAATTGTTTATGAATGGATAAATCAATTGTGGTATAGTCATATAATGGAATACTATATAATAATGAGAACAAACAAATGGCAATGGCATAGCAAAATGGATGGCTCTCAAAACAATGTAAGATGAAAGAATATATACATGAAGGGTACATACTATATAATTCTAGACACATACAGCTTAAAAACCTGCAAAATTAACCAATGATATTAGAAAACAATATGTTACCATCAGGATGAAGGTGAATGGATAATTACAAAGGTTAAAACAGTAACTTAAAAGGAAACCTCTTGGATGGCACCTTAACTAAATGATCAAAGTTTACCAAATAATAACATCATGTTGCCTCTTGATTAAAAATGGATATATCACTTCTGTGCTCTTTCACCAAAGATGTAGAGCCTGAAACTAATGTTAAGGAAACATCAAGTAAACTGTAAGAGATATTCTATAAAATGCTGTTAAAAAAAGTGAATTAGGAAAAAAAAAAAAAAGGCTGGGTGAGGAAATATTAGACACAGCAAAATGAGAAAAAAGATGACTACTAAATATTATGTATTGAACACTGAATCAGGGGATGATAGAATGGGCTATAAAGGACATTTCAGAACAATTAACAATTTAAATGTGACTATGGATTAGATAATAATGTATCAAATTAAAATGCTAATTTTATAATATATTTTTATCTGAGAGAAGACCTATTTTCTTAAGACATACATACTGAAATATTTAGGGTAAAGGAAATATTATGTTTCTAACACATATTAGAAAAAATATTCCTGTGTGCACATATATTTGCACAAATTTGTACTTGTAGCTCAGTTGGTAAAGAATCTGCCTGCAATGCAGGAGACCCAGGTTCAGATCTTCCTGGGTCAGGAAGATCTCCTGGTGAAGGGAATGGCAACCCACTCCAGTATTCATGCCTGGAGTACCCCATGGACAGAGGAGCCTGGCATTCTGCAGTCCATGGGGTTGCAAGAGTTGGACATGATTTAGCAACTAAACCACCACCATACAGAGAAAATGGTAAAGAAAATGGGGAAAATATAAATGATTTCTAAATCTGTGTAAAAAAATGTAATGGGAGTTCCTTGGATTATTTTCAACTCTCCTGTCAATTTGAAGTTACATCAAATAAGAAAGATTGAGAGGTGTAGAGCTTTATTAATCTTCTGCAGATTCCTGTGGATGGGGAAATCAGGTTTCAGAGAATTTTTAAAGGGCCAGAAAAGTGATCATTCAGGATCCAATTGTGAAAATGTTAAAGAAGGCCAACTCATGTTAACCAAGCTCCTAAGACACTGATACATCAAGTAGAATGCCAGTTTATTAATTTAACAACAACAGCAACCACAAATGATACTGCTAAATGGGATGTAAGACTTGCATGAGCATAGTTGTTACATTTTTCTTCTTGGCAGATATAGATGGAAAATCAATTATCGGAGGACTGCTTTGTGAGCACGGTTCAGAGCATGTAGAGTGGATGAGCATATCAGGTGCTTAATATTCAGGTACTGAAAAGTCTGACGCATCTGTTTCTATAAACATTCTTTTTAACAAGGAGACATTTTACTTCTAAACTGCTTTTCTTTTTGCCTCGAGTTAACTACACATTATACTTGATGATACCATTAAACTCAGTGTCAGGAGTCTTACTTAAATCTAGCCTACAGACATATATACATATACATATACATATATTTTGTCCAGTCTAGAAAACCAGGACTTATTTTCATAGTTGCTAAGAATGTCCTCATATTTTTTATTAACACAAGTAGAAGAAACAAAGTCAAAAGTGAAAGCTTGAACTGATGAGTTTTTTGGCAGGACATTTTCACTAAATATAGAATTCTGGGCTGACATTTTCTTCCGATACTTTAAAATTTTAGTTTGTCTTCTGATCTTCATTGTTTCTGAAGATTTGTCAGCCACCTTTCACATTGGTTTTTCTCTGTATATAAAGTATGGTTCTCTGGCTCCTTTCAAGATAACCTTTTCATTTAAATCACATTTAGTAATACATTAAGTAAATTGTTCTTGCAACTTACAGTAAATATACTGAGTCAAGAATCTCTCTAAAAATTCCATTAATATGACTCCCATATTTGTATTCAGTTCAGTTCAGTTGCTTAGTCGTGTCCGACTCTTTACGACCCCATGAATCACAGCACGCCAGGCCTCCCTGTCCATTACCAACTCCCGGAGTTCACTCAGACTCACGTCCATTGAGTCGGTGATGCCATCCAGCCATCTCATCCTCTGTCATCCCCTTCTTCTCCTGCCCCAAATCCCTCCCAGCATCAGAGTCTTTTCTAATGAGTCAACTCTTCACATGAGGTGGCCAAAGTACTGGAGTTTCAGCTTTAGCATCATTCCCTCCAAAGAAATCCCAGGGCTGATCTCATTCAGAATGGACTGGTTGGATCTCCTTGCAGTCCAAGAGACTCTCAAGAGTCTTCTCCAACACCACAGTTCAAAAGCATCAATTCTTCAGATCCAAGTAATTCTAAAAATATCTCAGATCACTTATATACCAAAGTCACAGAACATTTAAGACATGTTCTATATTTAAATAGCCAATATGGTAACTATACTTTTTGTGAGAATGCACAACTGAACTGTTGGTTGTACAAACCGTAGATATGTACCGTATAAACACTGATGCCCATTAGCAGCATACAATCAAATTACAGACTCAGATGTCTAGCTAGAATTGTGGAAAATTTAAATATCTAAGTGATATAGGGGACACTACAAATTCCTAACACAATGTTTACCCTACATATTACAAACATCAGTTCGCATGTGAAGTTGCCAGACAGACAGATACTTATGGTATTGTATTAAAAATTCTGCTGCTTAGTAATATCTGAGTTTCTGCATATATTTTGAACTTCAAGTAGGATTTAACTGTTCCTAACCAAAGGTTTCTTTTTTTTTTCTATTCTATTCCTATTCTATTGGTTTACACCAATACCATAATTACTCATTGTTGAAATTTGATAGTAACTCTTGAAACTAACCAGTGTAAGCTCAAGTTTCTGCTTTCCTATCTGTAAACAAGGTATATCAGTACATTCACTTAGATTTTATTTCATCTCTGTCAGCATGGACTTTTTTTTTCTTTCTCATTGTACAGGTCTTTTAAATATTCCAACAGAATTCTACATTTAGTGAAAATATTTTGGAAAAAAAAAAAACTCTCTTCAAACTTTCACCTTTGACTTTGTTAAGTAATGTGTTCTCAGGCCTTTCATGTTCTTCTACCAAAGATGGTGTGTCATTTCTTTGCTTTCAAGGTTTCTTTGGACTTGTTTAATTTCTACTCAAGTGTAGTTTGAACCTAATTTCTGGTATCCTACAGAAGCCCTCAAGTGACCAAATCTCTTGATTCTGTATGATGGAAGCTCCCACTTTGTGTGACTCCGGAAATTATTTGATTTACAATTCCTCTATATTTGTTGTCTCACACACATCCATCACCATTCAGCAAGAGATTGAAGGCAAGTCTATGAATATTTCCAGAACTTTTTTTTTCATGGTTTCTAACTCTTTGGACTGCAAGGAGATCCAGTCACTCCATCCTAAAGGAAATCAGGAAGGACTGATGGTGAAGCTGAAATTCCAATACTTTGGCCACCAGATGCAAAGAGCTGACCCATTTGAAAAGACCCTGATGCTGGGAAAGATTGAAGGCAGGAGGAGAAGGGGACGACAGCCAATTGAGCTGGCATCATCAACTCAATGGACTTGAGTTTGAGTAAACTCCAAGAGTTGGTGATGGACAGGGAGGCCTGGCACGTGCCAGTCAATGGGGTCACAAAGAGTCCAACATGACTGAGCAAATGGACTGAACTGAACTTTTTGATACTGTTAAGCAAATTCAAGCTGATTCAACCTCTTCAAATTCCTCTCTACCTCCTGAACTGGCCCCCTTGCTTTGATTCTGAAAGTAATTCCATCTAGAAAGCCAGAAATACCTCATGTTTCCATCTCTTAGAGCTCACAGTTCTGTATAGTCTGTTGTCCTGCATCGAAAATCAGTTCTTGGGTGTTTTGTCTAATTTTCTAGTTGTTTCCAGTGGTTAGGCAGGACTGATGCCACTTAGCCCATCAGAGCAGAAACAGAATTCTAAAAAATTTTAATGTATCTAAAAATGTTAATTCGATATAACCTAGGATCTTTCAAGTTTCAGAGAGATTATAAACTTTTCTCAATTGCTCAGCCCCATGGAAAGAAATCATAAATTATATGATTAAATCTTCAACATTTAAGACTTTTTACCTCACTACCGACAGCTGATATTTTTTCCTCACTACCACTTACTTGATTTTACTGGCCTATTCTTTCTTGATGGTGTCTTTCAAACCTACTATCTTCCTTTTCCACCCTCACTTTAAACATAGTCACCCTGGGCAATTGATCTCCTAACTGTCGTTCTTAACTCACATTCTGCTTTCACCATATAAAAGTAACTTCAAAATTATAATTCTTCAAATACCACTTTCATCTTAGCATTAGCACATTCAATCTAATCAACAAGCTAGACTGGTTTTGTGGGCTACTATTGGGTTGGCAGAGTACATCATGTGAAATGCTGGTCCGGATGAAGCACAAGATGGAATCAAGATTCCAGGAGAAATATCAACAACCTCAGATATGCAGATGATACCACACTAATGGCAGAAAGTGAAGAGGAACTAAAGAGCCTCTCGATGAAAGTGAAAGAGGAGAGTGAGAAAGCTGGCTTAAAACTCAACATTCAAAAACTAAGTTCATAGCATCCAGTCCCATCACTTCATGGCAAATAGATGGGGAAGCAATGGAAACTGAGAGACTTTATTTTCTTGGGCTCCAAAATCACTGCAGATGGTGACTATAGCCATGAAATAAAAAGACAATTGCTCCTTAGAAGAAAAGCTATGACCAACCTAGACAGCATGTTAAAAAGCAAAGATATTACTTTGTCAACAAAGGTCCATCTAGTCAAAGCTATGGTGTTTCCTGTAGTCATGTATGGATGTGAGAGTTGGACCATAAAGAAAGGTGTTGGAGAAGACTCTTGAGAGTCCCTTGGACTGCAAGGAGATCCAGCCAGTCCATCCTAAAGGAAATCAGTCCTGAATATTCATTGGAAGGACTGATGCTGAAGCTGAAACTCCCATACTTTGGCCACCTGATGAGAAGAACTGACTCATTGGAAAAGACCCTGATGCTGGGAAAGATTGAAGGCAGGAGGAGAAGGGGAAAATGGAGGATGACATGGTTAGATGGCATCACCAACCCAATGGACATGAGTTTGAGCAAGCTCCATGAGTTGGTGATGGACAGGGAAGCCTGGCATGCTGTAGTCCATCATTGGAAAAGACCCTGATGCTGGGAAAGATTGAAGGCAGGAGGAGAAGGGGAAAATGGAGGATGACATGGTTAGATGGCATCACCAACCCAATGGACATGAGTTTGAGCAAGCTCCGTGAGTTGGTGATGGACAGGGAAGCCTGGCATGCTGTAGTCCAAGGGGTTGCAAAGAGTCAGACATGACTGAGCAAGTGAACTGAACTGAACTGAACTGACTGGGTTGGCCAAAAGGTTCGTTTGGATTTTTTCTGTAACATCTTATGGAAAACCTTGAATGAACTTTTTGGCCAACCCAGTATTACAAACATCATCTCCTTATCCCGTCCCAGAATGTGGATATGTAGAGCATAATTTAGCAAGCAGGACTAGCGGCCATTTACTCCAGTTATTCATTCAGTGCTCCCAATATACCAAGTACTTTGTTATACACTGGAGATCCAAAACTAAGAATTTAGCAGGGGACCCAAATAAATCAATATTTTATATATATTGTGATAGTACAAAGATAAAAATACTCAGAGTAAGTTTTACCACCCTACATGTAATTTTCTGCAAAAGCTTCCTAGCATTAATGGCTATGCTTAATCTTCAAATATGATTAGTAGTGGAAAGGGCATTACAGGCAGTGAAGATAGCATGAGGACAGGGACACAGGAGGGAGATACAGCATGACGTAGGTAGAAACTGCAGACAGTTTATATATATATATCATGAGAGTTAAGTCAAAGGGATGGGGCAAAATATATAGCCAGAGTATAGGCGGGAGAATGTTAACAGAACCAATTATTTACTATATTTCAAAGCTTGGATTTTTAACAACCTGCTAAAGGAAGTTTAATCAAGGGAGTGATGTATTCAGATTTTTGTTTTAGAAAAAGAGATTCTGGATATTTTATTGAAGATTAATTTCATGGAACAAGGGGGGAGGCAGGTCAGTTTTTAAGTGAGAGTCTGAGCAAGTGATGCAAAGTCTGAACTCTGCTAGTTGCAATGACGATAAAGAGGAAAGAATGAAGGAACACAACACTGTGTAACGATTTGTAGGACATGCGGGGTGAAGGTATAACTGGAGTATCCAGGGTGACTTCCTTTCTAGATTTAGTAGCAACTGAGTGGATTAGTGTGTCATCTACATCAGATGACAGAATTAACACAAAAAGAAGAGCGTACTGAAGGGTGGTTTAAAATTGATTAGTTCAAGTTCCTTTATCTGGACTGCTGAGGCACCTATGAGATACCCAGGTGAAAACGTCCCCAGTGTGATTAGGTATAAACCCAAAGCATATTTATGAAAACTTAAAAACTATCATCCATAGAGTAGGTGGCTGAAACCATGGAGAGTAAAATGCCCAAGAGACAACGTGTGAAGTAAAGAGAAAAGCATCAGCATGCAGAGATCAGGCAAAGGCAAAGCAGTACAATGCTTGCTTCAGTTGAGGTAAAAATAACGTAGCTATAAAACCTCATTCATTTATCACTCCGCATTCTCCTGAGGTAAGGGATATAAAATACGTACTTAAGGTGGCCCTATATTGGCTTTATCCCGTCATGTCATAAGTAGCTGATCCACTGATGTCCTTGAAAACTTGAGGAGTCAAGGTGTACTTCTAATCATTTCAATTTTACACTCATTATTCATCCCTAAAACTGCAAAATTCTTGTCTCAAATTCTTAGTGGTCTGTTTAAATGCCGCCTCTCATGATTTGACATGGAGTGGGTACACTCCACAGTCTTTCCTCTTGGGAAAAGATGTGACTCAAAACATGGTGAGGATTTGGAGATGTTCAACTGATTCTTGTCCTCCTTTGGAACTGAGTCTTTCCTCCTTTATCATATAGTATATTTTTTCTTAGTACCTGTTGTAACACCTGCTATAACATCAAAGTACACATCTGTCTCTCTCAGAAAAGCATGAGTTCCTAAATGAGAAGAGTGAATTTTTTTGGTACCCCCAGTTTTTAGCACAAGGTAAGAAAACTGAGAAAACAGTAGTGATAAAATGAGCAACTGATAAATTGAGCATCTAGGAGTGAAGCATTGGCATATGAATAGAGTATGACATCTGGTATCCTGTGTGGTAGATTCAAAACCCCCCATTGGTGAAAAAACATTTTTATTATTTGGGGCAGAGAGACTGTATCTCTCAAATTCAGAGTTTAAATTGTGTTAGTAGAGATATATCTTTTAATTCAATGTTTGAAGCTGAAATGGATGGATCCCTAAGGAAAACCTCAAAATGTAACCAAGCAGGACCTTATAGGGCCTTCCCTCATATCTTCTACTTTAGCTTTTGGGCTTCCCAGGTGGCTTAGGGGTTAAGAATCCAGCTGCCAATGCAAGAGACTCTGTTTCGATTTCTGGGTAAGATCCTCTGGAGAAGGAAATGGCAACCTGCTCCAGTATTCTTATCTGGGAAATCCCATAGACAGAGGAAACTGGTGGGTTACAGTCCATGGAGCTGCAAAGAGTGGGCCATGAATGAGTGACCCAGCACAAAAGTACCCAGGTAATAGTATTTGATGCAAATTTCCTGAATTGTTTTGCAGATGTGAAACTCCCTCCCCCATACACACACCAAATGGAAGATATTAACTACTTGATGATCAAGAACATCTAGCCTCAGGCCTCCTGCAGCCTAAGAACTGATATAATTAACCCCTGTGACTTTGTCCTGTTCCCTCATTAGCCAATCAGAGAAATAACCAGGATCTGATCCTATACTCTGTGACTCTCCCCGGCCCCCTTACTTTTTAAAATGCTTTGCCAAAACTCTTCAGTTTGTTTGGCCTCACTTAGAGTCTGGCACACAAACTTGCATTAACAAAAACTCAGATTTATGAATGGACATTACAAAAAGGAATATGAGCTCAGAGTTGAAAAGGGTGATGGTAGTAATTATACTAGATGAAAAAAATTCATTTGCTTTACAAGGCATAATTCCAAGAGTCACTCTTGAATATAGGTTTTTGTTTTACTATAAAAGGAGCTCTTTACAGGTCTTGAGTAAAATTTTTTCAAACAAATCCTTATCTAGGTATCTAAAATCTATCTTTAAATAAATGGTTTGAAATATTGGACCATGTCGAGGGAAAAGTATTAGGCAGTATAAACCTTATTTAGTGAACAAGTAAACAAATGTTATTCCTAAATTCAATTCCCTTCTAAATTTCTAGACTACCAAGACAAGAATGCAGCCCGTTTTTTCACAACTAAACCCTGAAATAATGATATCTTATTCAGGAGACCAGCATAGTTCATTTTTCATTCTGATGGGTATCTCATTTATTAAGCACAGAATTCACAGTGCTCCAGTGCCAAGAATTACTAAGCAACAGAACATATGTAGGCGGATGTGGTGTTTGCATATTCACACAATATGACATTTACACCAAGATCAGAAGTATATTATTGCTGAAAGAGGGTAACAGTAACCGAACTAGAGGTAGTAATATTCTTTTATTTTATAAGATACCATTCACAGAAGTAACTCCATGATCTTAATAAATAACCCTCTCCTAGAGAACACAAGTGAATCCAGAGGGACATTCACATATTCCCACATTTAGTTTCTCCTAAAGGCTAGAAAGGAAAACATACTGTTTGAAGCAATTTTTGTGCCTTCTATAGTATAACACCTAGTACGGTGTGAATACGGGAACTGCCTATCAGCCTGAGCAGAATACTAACTGTTTTACAGCATCAACATTAGGAAATATTCTGTTCTACTCAAGACATTTCCCTAGGGACCCAAAACTTGGCAACTTTCTCTGATAGGCAGCTACTTCTGTTCCCATGCTGTCTCTCTGCTGAACACAGGAAACAAAGCTAAAGAGAAGGTTCAACGTCTGGGTAAAAGTGACCGTTTCCTCACAGTGGGGAAGTAAATGCCCAATGCCAGACAATATGGGCATCAGCCCAGTTCAAACTGAGGACTGGTGTTAAGACAGTGACCTCAAAACCGCGTCCCTTTGAGGCAACCACCTACATGCCCATTTCAGTTCACAACTTTTAACACAATTAAAACACAGACTAAGTGAATGAGGGAAAGTTTTCGAAGGAAAGTTTTCTAAGGAAAATCCCCAGAGCAGTCAACAAAAGGGGTCACTCTGTAAGTATTATCAATAATCGTTAGTGAAACATAATATACAGGCTAAAATTCTAAGTGTAACCATAGGTGTGTGTGTGTGCTAATTGGCTTCAGTCATATCCGATTTTTGCAACCCCATGGACTGTATCCCACCCCACCCTCCTCGCCATGCAATTCTCCAGCAACAATACTGGAGTGTGTTGCCATGCCCTCCTCCAGGGGATCTTCCCAACCTAGGGGTCAAACCCACATCCCTTATGTGTCCAGCATTGGCAGGTAGGTTCTTTACTACTAGCACCACTTGGGAAGCCCAACAATAGGTATCAGCCAGTCAGCCAGTCAGTCATTTCTGTCGCTCAGTCGTGTCTGACTCTTTGCAACCCCACGAATCGCAGCACGCCAGGCCTCCCTGTCCATCACCATCTCCCGGAGTTCACTCAGACTCATGTCCATCGAGTCAGTGATGCCATCCAGCCATCTCATCCTCGGTTGTCCCCTTCTCCTCCTGCCCCCAATCCCTCCCAGCATTAGAGTCTTTTCCAATGAGTCCTTAAAACATCAAATGTTCCTTCATCTTCTTTTTTAATGTCCTCAGTTGATACTTTTCATGATTCCTTGATGGACATCATTAGATTTCTATAGAGAAGAGTTTCCCCTTTTTGTGGCAGTATTTTACTACAATGATTCATCCACTAAACTTGCTTTTAAAAGGTTGTTGGGACTTCCCTGGTTGTCCAGTAGTTAAGAATCCACCCACCAATCCAGGGACAAGGGTTGGATCCATGGACCAGGAAGATCCCATAGGCCACAGGGCCACTAAACTCATGCACCACAACTACTGTGCCCAACAAAGAAGCCCTCACACCACAATGAAGAATAGCCCCCACGCACTGCAACTAGAGAAAGCCTGCACAGAGCAACAAAGACCCACTGAAGCAAAAAAAAAAAAAATTTTTTTTAATTATTAAAAAAAAAAAAAGGTAAATGTTCTTGGAAGAAATACAACCCTCCTCCCTATCTACCTAGTGAATGGATTTTTATCATGACTTTTTATAATTTGCTTAAAGATTTAAATATGCCAGCTACATCTCTTGAGGGATCATTCCCTGTTCATAACCCTCAGAGAAACTGCAGGTAGCTATTGAGGGCAGCTAGGAACGCAAGTTTTTTTCCTGTGCAAGGAAGATTTGATGTTCATTATAAGCATGTTACTATCCTGTTAGTACACTAGGTCCTAAACTGCAGTTTACAAAAGGAATAAGAAAATAAAAACCTAGCAACAATTGCTGACAATTTTTTTTTCAAAGTTCTGTATGTTTTCAAATCACAATAGTCTGTTGACAACACCCCTATCTGTAGAGATTTCCATCAGTATGGCAGGAATATGGTAGCTATCATCACATGGAAAGCTGAATAGTTTACTGGAATTTGTTAGAATGAAGCTCCTTGTAAATACTTTCACCACGTGCTCCTTATTTGAATTGATTTCTACAGTTGGGCATAGTGGACCTATAGAAGGATCTCTCATCTCTCCTAAATTTAGATGGACTTTACAAAATTTTTACCAATTTCTCTGGTGGCTCAGAGGTTAAAGTGTCTGCCTAGAATGCAGGAGACCAGGGTTCAATCCCTGGGTTGGGAAGATCCTCTGGAGAAGGAAATGGCAACCCACTCCAGTACTCTTGCCTGGAGAATCCCATGGAGGGAGGAGCCTGGTAGGCTACAGTCCACGGGGTCGCAAAGAGTCAGACACGACTGAGCGACTTCACTTTCACTTTACAAAATTTTATCGCTTCCCAAGTGGCACAGTGGTAAATAATCCTCCTGTAAATGTAGAGTAAGCAGAAGACGTGGGTTCTATACCTGGGTTGGGAAGATCCCCTGGAGTGGAAAGTGGCAACCCACTCAAATATTCTTGCCTGGAAAATCCCATGGACAGAAGGAGCCTAGTGGGTCGCAGTCCATGGGATCGCAAAGAGTCAGACACAACTGACCACATACCACAGTTATCATATAAAAATGTTCAATATATATGAATTTGCTTTTCAGATTTTTAAGTAGTAAATGGAACAAATTTCAAATAAAGACTGCCCCCCCTGCCCCCCAGCTAGAAATGGAAGAGAGCCAAAGTATAATCAAACTACTCTTAGAAAAATATTTCTATTTCCAGTTAAATCTCCAGAAATGTTCAATAAAATGATGATATAATAATAACACAGGCCCTCAGTTCTCCTAAATATAGAGTACAAATAAATAAGTAAAAAGGGCCATTTGCAACAAACTTACCTGGACCGCTTATTTCTGGGAAAGCTTCAGCAGAGACTTCCTGAGTAGAAGTTGCAAAGACGAGGCCTAAGTGTCTGCATTTTTAACAAGCATCTACCAGCATCTCGACAACAAGCTACCATTTTGATTCACCTTAAGTTTTGGAAAACACTTGCTAAAAACTTGGAAACCAGAAATTAATCTTATCACTTAAATTATTCTAATACTAATCACTTGAATTTAGATTCACTAGCCTTCTGTATCTTTACCCCCTGCAGTAGGGGAGAGGGCTTCCTTGTTACTCAGGTCTCCCACTTGGGGAAGAGAAGCCTGATTTTTTTTCCTTCCCCATCCAGCAAAACCTCATGCAGGAAACTCCCCAGGAGCCACCTTTCCTTGAAGCTCTGGTTTTGAGTCAAGGAACCAGCATTGCCAGCTCACTTGCATCTTGTTAGAAATGCAAATTACTGAGCCCCTCTGCTGACCTCCAGAATCAGAAACTGTAGAGGTGGGCCTAACAACCTTTGGTTAAAGGAATCTTCCAGCTGTTACCAAGTGGGTTGATTTTTGAGAAGCACTGCTACACAAGTACTTAGTAGGAGACAATGTATCTGTCTATGTTAATTTCCGCGTCATCTCTCACAAACTGCTGCTGCTGCTGTCACTTCAGTGGTGTCCAACTCTGTGCAACCCCCTAGATGGCAGCCTACCAGGCTCCCCTGTCCCTGGGATTCTCCAGGCAAGAGTACTGGAGTGGGTTGCCATTTCCTTCTCCAATGCATGAAAATGAAAAGTGAAAGTGAAGTCGCTCAGTCGTGTCCAACTCTTAGCTACCCCATGGACTGCAGCCCACCAGGCTCCTCCGTCCATGGCATTTTCCAGGCAAGAGTGCTGGATTGTGATGCCATTGCCTTCTCCTCTCCCAAACTACCTTTGCATTTTACAAAGGCCTTCCAAGCTGAAGTAAGCCGTAAACAATTAGAGAGGAGTTCAGGAACTACAGAAACTTAAAGGGAGCTACTCTGGATCACAGCTTTTAAATGAATTTGTGCTTGAAAGCACCACCAAGAGAAATAGGCATTAACCTTTATTTACATTGAAATCACTTTGGTGTTCTGACTTTGTTTCTGTTTTTACCTTAAAATAATGTAATTTCTGGGGCCTGGGATGCCCCAGGTGAATCTAATAAGGGTCTCCTAAATCCATCCTCTCACACTTTAGCCCACATCAGAACCACATGGGCGGATTGTTACGCAGTGAGGACAGCCTCCCTCACCCCACCCCCAGGTTCAGAGTCAATAGGTCTAGGGTAGGGCAGAGAATCTGCATTTCTAAACACTGTTTTGGGGCTAGTTCACGGAGGAGCCTGGTAGGCTGCAGGCCATGGGGTTGCTAGGAGTCGGACACGACTGAGAGACTTCACTTTCACTTTTCACTTTTATGCATTGAAGAAGGAAATGGCAACCCACTCCAGTGTTCTTGCCTGGAGAATCTCAGGGACGGGGAAGCCTGGTGGGCTGCCTTCTCTGGGGTCGCACAGAGTCGAACACAACTGAAGCGACTTAGCAGCAGCAGCTGGGAGCAAAATCTTAGAACCGCTGTAGTGACCCCAGCCATCAATTCTATTTGCCTGAAGCAGAACAATAGGTAGTGAGCCTAGGCCAGAACATTTTGAAATGTAGTCAGGGTAATATTTAAATTCACAAATTTGCAAGTTGTCTCATTCACTCCTGCACTCCTGCAACAAATGCAGCTACAGTTTCTCACTGCCTCCACTATCTCTTTTTTTTCACTCTTCAGCCAGACTTTCTATAAGCACAATAAATATTGAGGTCAAAAGGAAATTCAATTTAATAGTGCAACACCTCACTTTTTCCACAGCAACTTTACCTAATACCTTCACCTTAAAAGCAAAAGAAGTCCCTGGAAAGCAAAACAGATCCTACTGTTAGGTAGTTAGAATAGGGAAAAGGAGTCCAAAATGGCGGTGAATAAAAGACAAGGAAGGGAAAAGCCCGCGAAAATAGAGCAAAGGAAGATCCGAGGACTGGAGTGAAGACCTCAGGGAGAACAAACAGCACTCCTGGCTAAGCCCAATTTGCATAGGGCAGGCCCAGGGGGAGGAAAACATATAAAAGGAGGAGCCAGCGCACATTCTCTCTCTCCCGGGTGAGCGTGAGCTCTCTCTCTCTCTCAGGAGCTCTCCTGCCCCTACCTCCCCACCCCGCACACGCTCCTCCACTCTCTTCTCTTCACGTCTTTGGGTTGGCATGCCCTCACACTTTGAGGACGGATTCTCCTGCTGTCTTCTAAATAAAATAGAGCCATAACACTGATTTGTCTAAGAGGTATAACACGGTTTGTCCAAGACCTGAGAGCTGTGTTGCGCCAAGGGCTTTAATGTCCGTCACTCCAATTCTTTGTTGTGATGAGACAGAACCGAGGAGAATGCACTCGCCTGACACTACCAAGTACAGAATCCATGCAATCAAGAGAATTTGCTTTGAACACAGGCAGAGCACTCAGATTCTTACTCTGAGTCAGATTACTCATTTCAAATTATAGATGGATTGATAATCCTCTTTCTTGGCTTGTAGCAGATTGAAATCAGAAAGTTGCAGGCTGAGCAACTGATACAGGAAGCAAGACATGATAGCTAAGAGTTTAAAAACAAACCAAAAAAAAAAAAAAATGATGAAGAGCAAACAGAAGAATTTAAGATGTGAAGAACTTGAGGATACTTCTGTTTACATGATCCTTGAAAGTAGCACTGAATCTGTTATGGGCTTCCCAGGTGGCACGGTGGTAAAGAATCCGCCTGCCAATGCAGGAGACATGAGAGAAGAGACGTGGGTTTGATCCCTGGGTTGGGAAGATCCCCTGGAGTAGGAAATGGCTACCCACTCCAGTATTCTTGCCTGAAAAATTCCAAGGACAGAGCAGCCAGGCAGGGTACTTGTCCATGGGTTCATAAAAGTCAGACACCACTGAGTGACGAGAGCAAAAACACACACAGCGTAACTGGAGGCCCTGAAGAAGCATGAGACAAGATGAGTATTTAAAACTTCTCTCCTTAAACCCTCATTTATTGCTGGTAGGAATCCTTCAGTCATTGTGGCTATAATCAAGAAGTTTTTATTAAAACCACAGTGAAAGACATTCCTACCAGAGTGGCTAAAACTAAAAAGACTGACAATACCAGATGAAGGCAAGGTTGTGAAGCTATTGGAATTCTCATACCTGGTGGACATATCATTTGCTACACTCATTTGGAAAACTCGTTAGCCTTCTCTGCTAAGATTTAACATATTTATACTCTGTAATATTATGTGGCTAAAATGTCACTGAGTGAAAATATTCCATGGTTATATGGTGTTGATTGTTCCACAATTCTATGATTATACTAAAAATCACTGAATTATATGCTTTAAAAGAGTGATTTTTATGGTATGTGAAGTATATATCAATAAAGCTGTTATTAAAAACAAAGAAATAAAGTAATACTGAATTCCTAACAAAAACAGATGAATTTTACCCCAATATAAGCAGCTGGTGGGGAAGGCAATGGCACCCCACCCCAGTACTCTTGCCTGGAAAATCCAATGGACGGAGGAGCCTGGTGGGCTGCAGTCCATGGGGTCACTAACAGTCGGACAGACTGAGCGACTTCACTTTCACTTTTCTCTTTCATGCATTGGAGAAGGAAATGGCAACCCACTCCAGTATTCTTGCCTGGAGAATCCCAGGGATGGGGGAGCCTGGTGGGCTGCCATCTATGGGGTCACACAGAGTCGGATACGACTGAAGTGACTTAGCAGCAGCAGCAGCATAAGCAGCTGGATGGAAATCTATCAGGAGGGTAGCTGCTTGAGTGCAAGAAGAATGCTCTCAACTCATGGGATGCATTAACTATTAGTTAGGCTCAGTTCTGTGCTTTTCTGTGAAGTAAAATAATCTAATGTTTATATCACTCCTGTGGAGGAGTCACAATTATCTTTATGCTCATTTCATAGATAAGAAAAATAAGCCATGGAGAGATGAAGTAATCTACTGAAGATAACATGGCTGAAAGTGCAGAGAGGATACATGAACCTCTCTGAGAGGGCCATGCCCCAGAGTCCAGGTACCTGACTGCACACTCCCTACCTCAATCCTACCATGCTGCTGCTGCTGCTAAATCACTTCAGTCGTGTCCGACTCTGTGCGATCCCAGAGACGCAGCCCACCAGGCTCCCCCGTCCCTGAGATTTTCCAGGCAAGAACACTGGAGTGGGTTGCCATTTCCTTCTCCAATGCATGAAAGTGAAAAGTGAAAGTGAAGTCGCTCAGTCGTGTCTGACTCTTAGTGACCCCATGGACTACAGCCCACCAGGCTCCTCCATCCATGGGATTTTCCAGGCAAAATACTGGAGTGAGGTGCCATTGCCATCCTATAATAGCAGTTTGCTATTAACTACTCATCATCCTGAATAAGGCAGTAACCATAGACTGTGTTTGGAAAGGGGGGGTGGGTACAGGAGACTGGTTAATGACTTTCTATTTTTAAAAAGTATTATACATTAAAGAAGAAAATGATGGATTCAAAGAGGAGCCTTAAACATAACTGGAAGAATATGTGGCCTATGTTACATTCTTTAGCCAATGACCAAATCAGTCTTTACCTTATGATTTTAGCAGTTCTACACACACACACACACACAAAATGTATCCCAGGAAAAAATCATTTATAAAAACTTTGTCAATAGTTTTTGAATTTATCTTTTTAGAAATATTGCAAAACAAATTTAAAAATTGCTTTTAAAATTTTCGTTAGAGACATCTAGTGCCAAATAGATACATAGCCATTGTGATTGTCAGCCAACAGCATGCAGACTCCATGGGAAATAAAATAACCATCCAAAGAACACAGGCTTCTGTTTGTTGAATTAAAAGAACAGTTCTATTAGCTCTGTGGCAGAGAAAATTAATAAACATTTGGTCTTGCTCTAACATCTAGCCAGTGGAAAGTCACTTTACAAAGCCTGCAGCATTTCTAACAATATATTTTTAAACTTTTGTTTGGCAAATTAAATGTGAACATTCCAATCATCAGGACAAAAATTTCAGTTAGCTTCAAAAAATAAAGTTGCAATTAATTAAAAGTTAAGAATTCTGCTGACAATTCTTTAAATTCTTCAAATTTCTAAGAGTGGATGATTTTCAATGAGTATGAGAGAAAAAAAGTCATTTGTGGGGAAGCTACTCTTATTTGGACAAAGTGGGATTCCTAATGGACTATCAAGAGAAATGAGAATTGAATGGCTTAATTTAACCTATGATTCAGATTTCTCTGAAAGTCCTCATATCTATCCAGTTCATCTTACTGTCCTACGTGAATGAGACTAATCTTTTGACTATTGCTTAGTGTCATTTATGTGAAAATAAATCCTTGATTTTTCTATTGAGGCACTTCTTGGATGATTATTCTGGTCAACATTTTCTCTGCCATTCTTCATGCTTAAAACATTTTTTAAAGTGCTACAGAAAAATCTAAAGACGCTTTCCTGAGGAAAGTTTGTACTATCCCTTTAGTTTACTCTTAAGAATGATTTCCTTCCAGGTGAGAATACTGCTTCAGCTTCTCCTTAACATAATGACAACTCTACCTAATTATTGGTCTTCTAGTCTTCAAAGTATATGGAACTATAATAAGCCAGTATCACAAGATAATAGAATGTAAGAAGTTACAATGATTTTGACTGATAACACATGAGTTTTAAGCATTCTAGGGAGGAGATTTCTTAGCTTTTAATATATATTATTCACAAGAAGCCTATATATGTGAAGTTCATTGCCTTAATTTCTCATAAAAATTCACCTTCCATACATTATACCCTTAAGTGCTCTTGTATTCACTTAAACCCCTTACTTAAAAAAGTCACAGGACAATCACTTCTATATTTATTTTTAAATGACTACAGAGAGAAGTATTCATTGCATTACTCTGTACCTCCAATATAAAATCCAAAATGGTAAGTTTTTTCCTTAAAACCAGTTCTTTATTAAGGAATTTGAATCTTCCCATATTTTTCTTTTTGCCAATCATTAGGAAACTAAGAGGCAAAACTAATGTGCAGTAATAGCAAATACATGAGATGAGATGGTTGGAAGGCATCACTGACTCAATGGACATGAGTTTGAGCAACCTCTGGGAGATGGTGAAGGCCTGGAGTCCAGGGAGTGGCAAAGAGTCAGACATACCAGTTCTTTATTAAGGAATTTGAATCTTCCCATATTTCTCTTTTTGCCAATCATTAGGAAACTAAGAGGCAAAACTAATGTGCAGTAATAGCAAATACATGAGATGAGATGGTTGGAAGGCATCACTGACTCAATGGACATGAGTTTGAGCAACCTCTGGGAGATGGTGAAGGCCTGGAGTCCAGGGAGTGGCAAAGAGTCAGACACGACTAAGCAACTGAACAGAAAATGATCAGAACACTAATTTGTGTCCTTGATATTGACTTAGTTATCATTACTTACTTTTGGCATTTATGTCTTTAGGTCTTCTCAAAAGGGTTTTAAAAAGTCAGGTGCAGTAATTTTTTTTTATCATTTAGGTAAAGTTACATGTAGAATATTTTTAATGTTTTACATGTCAAGTTACTTTAACTATTACGATGGACCTTGAAAAATGCATTTTTCTTTGTTACATTTCTTTTCTTTTTTCCCCCAAGAGTATGATCAATAAATAAGCCCTCACTATCAATCTGAAAAATATATAGTTATATTTCATTTTCAAAGCTAAACACCTCCTATGATGAATTACAGTCATTAGCAAGATCCTTGTACAGAAACGTCAAACCCCTTGGAAATGACTGAGCAGCTGGCAGGGAAGGTGGGTGGGGGCAGAAGAGTTTCTGTTGCCATTACTTTCTGCTTCTCAAACATATACATTTATGAACCTGTGCAGTTCTGCTTGACACTCCATCAGTGTAAGCTTTTTAAAAGTTTCCAGCATTTCTGTGGCTGCTGTTTGATTTACAAATGAGGCAAGAGAAGACTTTTTTCTCTCCACCTCCTGCTTTTCCCCAGTACCCAAGGCAGGATACTCCTCCAACACAACCTTATCACCCATGGGTGGAAAGACCCAATCATGAGAAGTTAACACCATAAGGATGTGTTTTATATCCACATACATATTTTATTTTATGAGAAACTATGTCATCCAAATTTAGGTTTTAATGAAATCAATGGCTAGGGTTTAGAAGGAAAGCAAGACGAAATGCTGGTCTACCACCACACCACAACGGCCATGAGATAAGAAATTCCATATTGGTTCCAACTTTCCACATTTGTTTCAACCAGAGACCTCAAAATTTCTAGCAGTAGAAATAGGGTTAGGCAACATACAGAAGCTAATGAAATCAATGGCTAGGGTTTAGAAGGAAAGCAAGACGAAATGCTGGTCTACCACCACACCACAACGGCCATGAGATAAGAAATTCCATATTGGTTCCAACTTTCCACATTTGTTTCAACCAGAGACCTCAAAATTTCTAGCAGTAGAAATATGGTTAGGCAACATACAGAAGCATTAAACTCTGGTTTCCTGATCATCAAAGTATCCAAAAATTTTAAGCGCTCTCCTGCTTGGAAAAAAAATCATTCTAATTTCAATCCTTTCTCCATGAAAGAATTTTCTTCTAGCTAACTTATCACCTTCCCCCATCTTTATTTCTAACTCTCTTTCTTCTCATTCAGTCATTTTTAAACATGATGAACATAAGAGTCACAACTGAGGGTTTAGTAAACAGTTTGTTGGGCTCATCCCCAGAACTTTTGATTCAGTAGATCCAATGTGATACCTGAGAATTTCTGATACCACACCTGGAGAATTATTGCTAAGGACTAGACTGACTGGTCATAGCAAACACTCTCTTCTAACAACACAAGAAACAGCTCTGCACATGGAGATCATCAGATGCTCAATACTGAAATAAGATTCATTATATTCTTTGCAGCCAAAGATGGAGAAGCTCTATACAGTCAGCAAAAACAAGACTGGGAGCTGACTGTGGTTCAGATCATGAACTCCTTATTGCAAAATTCAGACTGAAATTGAAGAAAGTAGGGAAAACCAGTAGGCCGTTCAGGTATGATGTAAATCAAATTTCTTATGATTATACAGTGGAAGTGACACATAGATTAGATCTGATAGACAGAGTGCCTGCAGAAATAAGGACAGAGGCTCGTGACATTGTACAGGAGGTGGTGACCAAAACCATCCCCAAGAAAAGGAAATGCAAAAAGGCAAAATGGTTGACTGAGGAGGCCTTAAAAATAGCTAAGAAAAGAGAAGCAAAAGGCAAAGGAGAAAAGGAAAGATATAGCCATCTGAATGCAGAGTTTAAAGAATAGCAAGGATAGATAAGAAAACCTTCCTCAGTGATCAATGCAAAGAAATAGAGGAAAACAATAGAATGGGAAAGACTAGAGATCTCTTCAAGAAAATTAGAGATACCAAGGAAACATTTCATGCAAAGATGGGCTTGATAAAGGACAGAAATGGTATGGACCTAACAAAAGCAGAAGACGTTAAGATGAGGTGGCAAGAATACACTGAAGAATTATACAAAAAAGTTCTTCATGACCCAGATAATCATGATGGTGTGATCACTCACCTAGAGCCAGATATCTAGGAGTGTGAAGTAAAGTGGGCCTTAGGAAGCATCACTACCAACAAAGCTAATGGAGGTGATGGCATTCCAGCTGAGCTATTTCATATCCTAAAAGATGATGCTATGAAGGTATTCCATTCAGTTCGCCAGAAATCTAGAAAACTCAGCAGTGGCCACAGGACTGGAAAAGGTCAGTTTTCATTCCAATCCTAAAGGAAGGCCGTGCCAAAGAACTACTGCACAACTGCACTCATCTCACATGCTACAAAGGAATGCTCAAAATTCTCCAAGCTAGGCTTCAACAGTACGTGAACTGATAACTTCCGTATGTTCAAGATGGATTTAGAAAAGGCAGAGGAACCAGAGATCAAATTGCCAACATCTTTGCCAAAGAACTACTGCACAACTGCACTCATCTCACATGCTACAAAGGAATGCTCAAAATTCTCCAAGCTAGGCTTCAACAGTACGTGAACTGATAACTTCCGTATGTTCAAGATGGATTTAGAAAAGGCAGAGGAACCAGAGATCAAATTGCCAACATCTGTTGGATCATAGAGAAAGCAAGAGAATTTCAGAAAAACATCTATTTCTGCCTCATTGACTTTAGTGAAAGCCTTTGACTGTGTGGATCATAAGAGACTGTGGAAAATTCTTAAAAAGATGAGAATACCAGACCATCTCACCTGCCTCCTGAGAAACCTGTGTATAGTTTTCATAACATTTACAACCAGATATGGAAAACAGATTGGTTCCAAATTGGGAAAGGAGTATGTCAAGGCTGTATATTGTCACCCTGCTTATTTAACTTAAACACAGAGGACATTATGTGAAATACTGNAAACCTGTGTATAGTTTTCATAACATTTACAACCAGATATGGAAAACAGATTGGTTCCAAATTGGGAAAGGAGTATGTCAAGGCTGTATATTGTCACCCTGCTTATTTAACTTAAACACAGAGGACATTATGTGAAATACTGGGCTCCATGAAGCACAAGCTGGAATCAAGACTGCTGGGAGAAATATTAATAACTTCAGATATGTAGATGACACTACCCTTATGGCAGAA
Organism: Oreotragus oreotragus; assembly: GCA_006410675.1. Classification (NCBI taxonomy): domain Eukaryota; kingdom Metazoa; phylum Chordata; class Mammalia; order Artiodactyla; family Bovidae; genus Oreotragus; species Oreotragus oreotragus. The sequence goes on from SJYX01001424.1 coordinate 62,287, forward strand.
AATGAAGAGGAACTAAAGAACCTGTTGACAGGATGAAAGAGGAGAGTGAAAAGCCTGGCTTAAAACTTAATATTCAAAAAACTAAGATCATGGCATCTGATCATGGCATCACTTCATGGCAAACAGATGGGGAAACAATGGAAGCAGTGACAGACTATTTTCTCGGACTCCAAAATCACTGTAGATGACGACTGCAGCCATGAAACTAAAAGACACTTGCTCCTTGGAAGAAGAGCAATGACAAACCTAGACAGCATATTAAAAAGCACAAACATGACTCTGCCAACAAAGGTCCATATAGTCAAAGCTATGATTTTTCCAGTAGTCAAGTATGGACATGAGAGTTGGACCGTAAAGAAAACTAAGCACCGAAGAATTATGCTTTTGAACTGTGGTGTTGGAGAAGACTCTTGAGAGTTCTTTGGACTACAAGGAGATCCAACCAGTCAATCCTAAAGGAAATCAATCCTGAATATTCATTGGAACAACTGATGCTGAAGCTGAAACTCCAATACTTTGGCCACCTGATGCAAAGAACTGACTCATTGGAAAAGACCCTGATGCTGGGAAAGATTGATGGAGGGAGAAGAAGGGGATGGCAGAGGATAAGAAGGTTTGCTGGCATCACCGCCTCGATGGACATGAGTTTGAGCAAGCTCCAGGAGATGTGAAGGACAGGGAAGCCTATCCTGCTGCCGTCCATGAGGCCACAAAGAGTCAGGCACAGCTGATCGACTGAATAACAATAACAACAACAACCCAAATCCATCACAGAGAAGACAAATGCCCACCTGACTTTTAGAGAACCGATTCAGATGACTTTACCTGCAGTGAGAGCTGACGATCCCGTTTTTCACCCAGTTTTGGCCAATTTGATCATTTTCAAGATATGGCACAGGTTTGCCAGATAGGCCGATCATATCCAAAGACTCTACCAAGTTCTTAGGCCTTGCTATTCTCCTACCGTGTTCAGGCTTCCTTTCCAGTGTTAGTTTCTCCTATAATTCTTTAGATAAAATTCTTTAACAGGATCTCTCTCTCTCATCTGTCACTAACCACTATCTTAGTCTCTCTTTCCATACCTATCTCCCTGACTCCTTTACCAAGCTAAAGAAGGTAACAATGTTATTCAATGTCACATGAATGTATTTCAAACAAAATGATTCTGCATGAGCTGGTGTCATGTAAGCATATAAAATAGTGAAAGATGAAACTTCCCTAGTGGTCTAGTGACTAGACTCTCTGCTCCCAATGAAGTGGGCCTGGATTTGATCCCTGATCAGGGAACTAGATCCTATATGCTGCAACTAAAGATCTTGTATGCTGCAACTAAAAGATCCTGCATGACACAACTAAGGCCCTATGTAGCCAAATAAATTAAAAAAAAATTTTTTTAACAAAATATTGAAAGGCAACTGCCACATTCTCAGATATGAGACTGGAAAAGACAAAGGTAAACTTTTTTAACAATACATCTCTTTTTCCTTATTGGTAAATAATTTTTTGCACTTTTCCTTTTATTCTTTTGAACATTTTATTCCCAATTTCAACACTGAGCCCAAATTCAAATCTAGAAGAGTCAAACACAGGTAGAATCTTCTGAAACACATATCTATGGAAGACACATGGTGTATGTTCATGGTATGAAGTATGTTATTGAGTCTGGGATGAGAGGAAAAGGGGAGTATTTATGGATAGATGTATTATGCAAAAGCGATGACACATGGCGAGGTAAGATAACTGTCATAGATAAAAAGCAAGTGTGCTATGGAAAGCCCAAGAAGAGAAAAATCACTTCTGACTTGAAATGTATTAGGGAGAATATAGCAGTTAGTGCTTGAGATGGTTCTTCCATAGGAGACAGAACAATTCTAAACATGTAAGGAAGAAACAGAGTCAGAGGGAATGTACTCTCAAACTATCATTTCAGTGATTCAGTTGCCATTCCTAACACTGTGGACATAGTGTTTTTCAAAGACAGGATTTTGGATCAGATGATTTGATTCCAAATCCATAGAATAATATAGTGTAACTAATAAAAATAAAGGACTTTCTTGGTAGTCTGGTGGTTAAGGCTCCACACTTCCACTACAGGGAACACAGGTTTGATCTGTGTGGCTGACCAACAAATACATAAATGATAAAATACCAGGAACTGACAGCAATAAAAAGTAGACTTAAAATAATAAGAATAATTAACTTTCATAGGTGTGATACATATATATGAAAGGGGTTTTGCAATCTGCAAAGCTCTATACAAAAGTATTTTAAAGTTGCAGTACACTTATTTGGGCTGTCCAGTTTTGACGTGCACTTTCAGAATAGACCACTCATCGTGGTCCTGCAATTAGATTCTAGATGCTCAGTTGTCTTTCAGCTCAAGAACTCATGTGATGAGGATCACACTGCACTAAGAACAGAGTCTCATCCTTCGGCCATGGCACACAGCAGTTGGCTCTGAGCAATTCATACCTAAGAGGCAACATAGAAGAGGAAATAAAGCAAACCACTTCAAATTTCTAGGTCTGCTCCTTCTGGCAGCTACCCTAACTTATTCTCTGATCCTCCAAAGTCTTCCTGAACTTTTAACCCTCATGGAATTCATGGGTTGGATTTACTGCTTGCTTGAACAGTCACAGCCACCATTTTCTTTACAGAACTCCCTAACTCTCCAGACCGAGTCAACTTACCCAGCTATGGCCAACTTCCTTCCACAGGCTTAGGTGTCTAGATTTCACTCTTGGTCAACTCTGCTGCATGATAGCTTCCTTTATTTCCCATCTTCAAACTGGCTAGTTTACTATCATTCTCTTGGGGAAGAAAAAACAAAAACAAAAACTGATACTTTGTTCTATAAGCTCTAGGTGCAATTACATACCTAGTTTTACAAGAGAAGAATTATGCAAACACACTTTCCAAATCTATTATCAATATACAATTTAAAGTAAAAGGCATCAAAGCAACTCAGATCACAAATGTTAGGTCACTTAAGTGAGGTGAATATTAAGTTATCAAAAAGACAACTGCTCGTTTGGCAATGCCAAATTAACAGGAAATTCAGTCCAAGGCTTCAAAAGCAAGCGCTATTTAGCAGGTTGGCATGAAATCAATTAAAAACTGGAAGGAACGGCTTGAAATTAGAAAAACCGGCTGATACCAAAGACCTGAAAAGGAAGTAGGATCAAGATGATTATGAAAACAGATGACTTTTTGGTGTGGCTCATCTGTTGTTAATGAGCTGTTTAAACTCATCTGTCATGTCTCCACTGGATCAATTCAACAGCAGCCCTCCTTGCCTATGATTTTAGCTTTTCTGAACCCTGTAGCCAGAGACATCTTTGTAAATGCAAATCTGATCATGCATTTCCTGGATTAAATCCCTTTAGAGGTACTTTATCACTTTCAGGACTGAAGCCAAGATTCTTAGTTTGGTCCACAAAAATCTTCATGATATGGTACCTGCTTCTCTCTTACACCTCATGAGTGTATGTGTCCAATGTGATGATAATATCAGCCAGAGATGTTTTGGGGGAGGGGGAGAATTAAACATAAGATAATAACAGGTCTAATACCAAATGTTTAATAGATGCCAGTTATTGTTATGCTTTCTAGCCTACAGTCACACAAGATCTGTAATTGTTGAGCCATCCATACACTAACAACATACACAGATCTAAGACTGGTTCTCTGCCTTACTAATACATTTTGACATTTAATCTAGAATTTATCTTCTTGAGGATATCACTTAAGGGAAGGAAGCTGCCCACTCTTGTTCCCACAAGCTCACTGTAGAGAACATTCAAAATATTATATCTGTGGAGGGCAATCAAAAGCTGATTTGCATGTATGTTCCTTCATTCAGTCTAGAGTTATTTAAGGTCAGCACCTTTTCCTGCCTCTGCAGAGCCTCAGTGTCTACCAACTGCTGAGTTCTTGGTAAAAGTAATAAATTGAAAATTGGATGAATATGTGGTCAGAGAACTGATAGATGCCAACAGTGATTTAACCTTAAAATAGGAAGGAAATATGGATCCAAGTGTCTTTCTCCTTACCCTCTCAGACTTTATTTGTATTTCAATGAGAAACCCCCAAATGTATCTTTTTTTCACAGTTTGGAAGGCATATCAGGCTTATAGTCTATATATATTGGCAGAAGCCATGTCTACTCAAGTTTAAACTGGTCCAGATAGTAGAAATTATAGGTAGACTTTGGGGGACAAGACTCTCAATAATGCAAGGAGAGATAAGTCACATAATGACAATCTCATGGGACCACCTCCTATAAGTCAGGGTATAACTAACATGACACATGAAATGTCTAAGTTTCATACTATTTTTTGCCTTTCCTTATAAGCAAATTAAAATATGAATTTAGTAGCTGCAACAATGACTTAATTATACTGCATTCATTTTTACAGGCTTACAGTCAAAACCTTTTGACACCAATACTCAAATTTATGGAAATTTAAATCCCCAGAGTACTTTTTTGATCTGCTCTGAGCACCAGCTAGAATTCCAAATTTTGTTGGTATGTCTGAGAAGTACCTGATCTCCTTAGGGGAGGAACTAAGGTTAAACTACGAGGACTGGGAAAATTTGCAAATCATACATTGGCAAGCATTTCCCTATTATTTCTTAGAGGAAAAAAACACAGAGGAGGACAAAAAGGGGTATAGGTAACACATTTCAAATCTGTGTGATGTGATTAGGGGACACTTGCAGAAAAGAGGCCAGTAGCAGCAGCATCACCTTTGGCCCGGGAAACAACATGATGCGAACAAACAGAAATCAGCAGCTGGTGAACAGAATGAGTCTGTACATGGCATGGGACAGGAGATGTCTGACGGACAGCATAAAAACAGCATCTGAAAACTCATTTCTCAGTCTTTCTCATCCCAACCAATGAACCAGATTAACAAGACCAGGCCCACCACTGCATTAATAGTTGGGGAAAAAAATCCATTTGGATTAAATGATTGGACTGAAACAGCTTTCTGCTTTCACTACCAAAAAGCCAATCATATTTCATATGAGAGACTCATACATTCATTTATCTTACAAACATTTATTGAGCAGTTAGTATTTACCAGGCACTGTACATGGCAGTGCTTCACTCTCACTTTTCACTTTCATGCATTGGAGAAGGAAATGGCAACCCACTCTAGTGTTCTTGCCTGGAGAATCCCAGGGATGGGGGAGCCTGATGGGCTGCTGTCTCTGGGGTCGCACAGGGTCGGACACGACTGAAGTGACTTAGCAGCAGCAGCAGCATACATGGCAGTACAGTCAAGGCTGTGGTTTTTCCTGTGGTCATGTATGGATGTGAGAGTTGGACTGTGAAGAAAGCTGAGCACCGAAGAATTGATGCTTTTGAACTGTGGTGTTGGAGAAGACACTTGAGCATCACTTGGACTGCAAGGAGATCCAACCAGTCCATTCTAAAGGAGATCAGTCCTGGGTGTTCATTGGAAGAACTGATGCTGAAGCTGAAACTCCAATACTTTGGTCACCTCATGTGAAGAGTTGACTCACTGGAAAAGACCCTGATGCTGGGAGGCATTGGGGACAGGAGGAGAAGGGGACGACAGAGGATGAGATGGCTGGATGGCATCACCGACTCAGTGGACATGAGTTTGAGTGAACTCTGGGAGTTGATGATGGACAACGAGGCCTGGCGTGCTGCGATTCGTGGGGTCACAGAGTCGGACACGACTGAGCGACTGAACTGAACTAAACTGATACATAGCAGTAGCTGCAGTCCATGGGGGGCGTCTTCCCTGGTTGCTCAGATGGTAAAGAGTCTGCCTGCAATATGGGAGACCTGGGTTCAATCCCTGGGTTGGGAGGATCCCCTGGAGGAGGGCATGGCCACTCACTCCAGTATTCTTGCCTGGAGAATCTCCATTGACAGAGGAGCCTGGTAGGCTACAGTCCAGGGGGTCTCAAAGAGTTGGACACAGCTGAGAGACTAAGCACATATATGGCAGTAAAAACAAAGATGAATAAGATATAATCCTATCTTCTAGTAAGTTAGGCTTGGAGAGGATACTAATATGAAAACACATAAGTGAAATAGTCTCACATAAATGATATTACAGACAAGTGAGTGTGGAGCAAAGAAGAAAATGATTATTAGAAATTGGCTGGTTGTTGTTGTTTAGTTGCTCAGTCATGTATGACTCTGTGAGGCCCCATGGGCTACAGCATGCCAGGCTTCCCTGTCCTGATATTGATAGTATTTACATAGACTTTCTTTCTTTTCTTTCTTTCTTTCTTTATTTTAATTGGAGGCTAATTACTTTACAATGTTGTAGTGGTTTTTGCCATACATTGACATGAATCAGNGTCATAACTTTTCTTCCAAGGAGTAAGCGTCTTTTAATTTCATGGCTGCAATCACCACCTGCAGTGATTTTGGAGCCCAAAAAATAAAGTCTGACACTGTTTCCACAGTGAATCTGAATATATCATAAAAAATTTATTTTGGTAAGTACTGAAAATTTTCCTGAACTCATGTTAAGGAAAATGATTTGCAGATGGTGATAAAAATATTTTTTCATGAAAATGACAAGTGTATTTTATTTTCATTGGCATTATCTATTTTAGTTAAAATAGGCTTTTATTTCCACATTTCCCCTCTTAAAATTATTTCTTCGGTAACTCCATTAGACTTTCATAGACAAACATGTTGTTTTCCATTTCTTTCAGTATTGCTTTTTATTCAGAAATAAGTATATTTACGTTCCACATGTAAGTGAGGTCATATAACCTTTGCCTTTGTCTGACATAACTTCGCTCAGTGTGATAGCCTCTAGGTCCATCCGTATTGCTGCAGATGGCGTCATTTCATTCTTTTTGTGGCTGAATAATACTCGACTGTATAGAGGTACCGTATCTTCTTTATCCATTTTCCTGTCGGTGGACACTTCAGTTGTTCCACGTCTTGGCTATTGTGAATTGTGCTGCTGTGAACATTGGGGTGCGTGTATCTTTTCAAATTTGAGTTTTCCCTGGATACATGCCCAGGATTGGGATTGCTGGATCATATGGTAACTCTATTTTCAGTTTGTTGAAGAACCTCTGTTCTGTTTTCCATAGTAGCTGCGCCAGTTTATATTCCTACCAGCAGTGTAGGAGAATTTTCTTTTCTCCTTCTCCTCTTACCCTCTTCATTATTCATTATTGGTAGACTTTTTGATGATGACTAGTATGACAAAAACAACAAGGATTTACTGTATAGCACAGGGAACTATATTCAGCATCTTGTAATAACCTATAATGGAAAGGATCTGAAAAAGAATGTGTGTGTGTGTGTGTGNGTTCTTCATAGTGGCTGTACTAGTTTGCATTCCCACCAACAGCGTAAGAGGGTTCCATTTTCTCCACACCCTCTCCAGCATTTATTGTTAATAGGCTTTTTGGTAGCAGCCATTCTGACTGGCATGAGATGTAGGTACCTCATTGTGGTTTTGATTTGCATTTCTCTGATAATAAGTGATGTTGAGCATCTTTTCATGTGTTTGTTAGCCATCTTTACATAGACTTTCTACAGGCGGCGACCTTGTGAGTCTTGATAGGTGAGTGAAAATCTTTAAATGATATAGAATAAGCCATGAAAGCAAATATAAGGAGATATTAAAAACAAACAAGAACTGAGTTCAAACAGCTTCCATTTATCCCACATCTAATTCCCAGTGATTTCTCAAGTTCTCAGACTATTATTAAATCACTGTCTCTTTTTCCCAACTAAGTTCTGAGGCACAAAAGTCACAACCTCGGCATGAAATATACTTATATAAAATAAGCATCCCAAACAAATCTAATGCTTTTTTGAATTAACACGTGTAATGTTTTAGATAGACTTCAGTCTGTCTTAGATATTTTATGTTTATTTATGAGGTTGGGCTATTACTTTCTAGCTATTCATGCAATACTATTTTGACCCTTCCAATAGCACAGTAAGCCTAGAATATAAGAACCACCATTTCAGTCACTTTCTCGGTTCTATGTACACTGTAGAAACTCATTAGTGAATGAATGGAGTTCAAATGAATGAAAGAACTATGCACAGAATGAATTAATGAAACAAGAAATGTGTAGGGGGAAAATCAAGGTCCAAATCAAGGAAAAGATGCCCAGGACAGCTTCTTTCTAAACAGTTGGCAGAATGATTAACAAAAAGAACTATAAATACCTTCAATTTGTCCCCCATGAAAACCAGTCTTGAAAAACTGTCTTCCTGCATATTATAATCTCTGTCTTAAAGATCTGCCTTCAGACAAGCAGAGCAATCACAATATCTCCCCCATATGCATTTTTGAGAATATAACCACCCCCTGCCTTTAACCATTTTAAGTGTTGTCTGCTTTCTACATGATAACTAGAATGAAAACCTTGCTTTCTACATATCCAAATTACACTGTAACCCAAACTGGCCTCAAGAGAGAGAGAGAAAAGGAAACAGGCCAGTCGCAACAGAACACTATCCACAAATGATATTCTGGGAAAGATATTCAACTATCTCACATCACAAAGGGTTATTTTCCTAACACAGAAAGAGCTCCCAAGACTCAATACAAAATAAGACTAACATCCTAATAGGAAAATAAACAGGGAAGTCTTGGTTTTCCTTCCTTTTTCCCTATATTTCCTAGCTTTGTCTATTGAGAGGACCTAAAAGCAGTGATCCTGAGAAACAAAGAGGTCAAGTGTCTTCCAGATCTTGGTTTCTAAATGCCATTTTATACTAAAAGAACCAAAGCTCTCTGGAGAAAGGATTCATTCTGGGATTATGTCAGGAAAAATGTAAGATGATCCTGTAATATCTTTTTGAATCTAATAGTAATTAAATACCCAAAGAATGTTGGGAAAATGTCAAAAATATACAACAGTCAGCATGAAAGGCTTCCACTGGCCAAGTGTGGAATGATTTGAGCATCTAAATAAATAATAACTGTAGTAGTAATCCCTTGATTAAAAAAAAAAAAAACACTCAGGAATTCAAACTGCTATAAATACTATAGTGGAGTTGTCTTATATCAACTTGACTAATCTGTGACTACATGTCTCAGAATTCCCTTTCCTCAGAGTTCTGAGTTGTCATGACCTGGAAGTGATATTGTCCTAGATTTGAAAGATGGAAGCAAATGAGCAGCAGTATTGCTTTATGACTAGAAAGTCAGTTGGAGGAACAAGATGCTATTGCAGCCCACTCTACATGGTTACTTATCTTGTCTTCTTAGGTAGGAACAACCACTAGATCTTTGGCCTCAGTCCCACTGATGCCTAGCCAGATGCATGTGTAGCTCCATAGTGAAGGACACTGGCCTCTCCTGCAGGACACTCCATAATCCAACTTGGAGGCGATGACAGACTCTCAAGTGAACTCCATTCTATCTTCACTTGTTCCAGCCCTTGCTTCCCTCACTTCATATCCACTGGCCCTCCATGACCGCCTGCCCAGTGCAAGTCCAAGTGCAACTCTAGACACAGAAACAGAACTCACAAAACTGTGTAATCAGCTCTCATTTCTGCATCTAATGATACCCCTATAATAAATTCTTTGTTCTTTCTGCTCAAATTGGGATTGATAAAAATACATGCATGAGTGAATGAGAAAAGAGAGCTCTGTGGCTTAGTGAAAATCTCAAAATATCTCCCCACAAGATACTTAATTGTTTATTAATTAATGGTCATAAATACTTATCAAATGACTTTACAGTGAACAAGCCTGGATAAAATGTGCTAACCAAGTACAGAAATTTAATATCATCAGTAATGAAACAAATTGACATTGAATATCTTCTGATATGATAAAAGATAAATACAGTGACATCTTGAGGTAATCTTGCTGAAAATGAGAAAATATCAGCAAATTCAAATTAAGGGACATTTTTGCAAGTAGCTAGCCTATAACTTTCAAAAAGTCAGGTCATGAAAGACAGGGAGACAGAGAAGCTGTCCAGCTTTAAGTTGATTAAAGAGACATGACAATCAAATACACTGCAGGACACTGTGTGGATATCAGGAATAATTTAAATAGAGTCTGAAGAGTAAATGATTATTATGAAATTAAGTTAATTTATTGATTTTATATTATGATTCAGTAGGAAAATGTCTGTTCTCAAATAATTCAACAATATAGTGATATATTGCTGCTGTTGTTTTTTAGATGCAAAGTCATGCCTGACTCTTTTGCGACCCCACAAACTGTAGCTTGCCACACTTCTCTGTCCATAGCATTTCCCAGATAAGAATACTGGGGTGGGTTGCCTTTTCCTTTTCCAGGGGATCTTCCTGACCCAGGGCTTGAACTCACATCTCCTGGTTGTTAGGTGGGTTCTTTACCACTGAACCACCAGGGAAGCCCATAGTGATAATATATATGTGTGTATATATATATATATATATGTTTGTTTATATTCACACATATATTTATTAACTGATAATGTTTACACACACATGGAAAAAAGGTGAAGGAGCAAAGGAATGAAAAGCTACTATGCTAAAATGTTATCCATTTGAAAATATGAGTAAAAAAATATAGGAGCTCTAGTTTTCATACTGTTTTTGCAAATTTTCTATAAATTTAAAATCATTTCAAAATAAAAAAGTGAAATATATATATGTCATAGGGGAAGGTTAGGAATAGATACAGAAGTAGAAATAAAATTATTCACTTCAAAATATTCTTAACCCCACTCATATTTAGAAAAATACATGTACAATATCTCACCACTCAGATATAAAAGGATTAAAAAAAAAGGATTGTTGATCAGTTTTTTGGTAAAGATATGGGATAGCAGAATGAATTAGATATCTCCTGTTTATGATTCTCTACCCTGCTCTATCAGAGAAGGAAATGGCAACCCAGTCCAGTACTCTTGCCTGGAAAATCCCATGGAAGGAGGAGCCTGGTAGGCTATAGTCCATGGGGTCGCAAAGAGCTGGACACGACTGAGTGACTTCACTTCACTCACTTCATACTTTATCACTGGAGAAGGAAATGGCAACCCACTCCCGTGTTCTTGCCTAGAGAATCCCATGGACAGAGGAGCCTGGAGGGCTGTGGTCCATGGGGTCGCAGAGAGTTGGACATGACTGAAGCGACCCTGCTCTATACCTCAAGAAAGTAAGAGAGGGTCTCATTTTCCCTCTGGCCATCTGTCAAGTTTAGACAATGGATAACAACAGCAAGACATGAGAAAGAAGGATGAGAGTGAGGTCTGAATATTCATCCTCCAGACTTCCTCTTCAGGGGTTTGCTTCTGGCTGGCTACTTCCTGAACCAAAAATCACAGGACACTTAAGGAGGTCCTTCTCACAGGTCCCCTTCTCTGTCTTTGGTACCAGTAAGTGAGCTCACCTCTTGCCATTTCAGGTGTACCGGCAATAATCCCACTCCTTTATTAGCTCTGGGATATTACAGCATGCCTTGCAAGTTCTCTATATCCTGTTCATATTTTGTAAATAACTTATCTACCCAATTGATCTATTTCCTGCTGAGATCCTAAGAATACATTGACATCCTCAAGAGTTCTATTTGCAATTATATGGTACAACTTCTGCTAAGGGAAACTATGTAATATCTACCAAAATTATAAATACACAGATCGATTGGCCCAGCACTTTCACATATATATACTCATTATATATGTATAGCACCACATTATGATATGACAAATACTCATTGTAGCTTGGTTTGTAACATAAGATATTGGAAACTCTCTCTAAATATCCATCATTAGGAGACAGTCCAAAATGGAATGTTGTGTAGTCACTTAAAGAATGAGATAATTCTTCATATGTGACATGGAATGACCATCAAGGAAAAAAAAATAATGCGTAGAATTGTATATTAGTATCGCTTACATTTGTGTAAAATATGTGTATATGTGTGTGTGATTTATATATGTGCAAGCACAATAGACACAATCACCATATCTACATGTGCTTGCATGTGCTACATATGCAGGCATTACCAGAAAGGATGATAAAGTGACTATCAACAGTGGCTATGACTAGGAAAACTATGGCAGGGGGTGGCATGAGACATGCCAAAGGTGAAAGACTATTAAACTTTCTTTGAATCTTTGAGTTTTATATTAACAAAACAACTAAAATTGAATTTTTCCTGCAGAATGCCTGTGTGGACTTCTTTTAATTTCCCAGTGGCTCAGCAAGTAAAGAATTTGCCTGCAATGCAAAAGTCACAGGAGCCGTAGGTTCAATATCTGGGTCAGGAAGATTCCCTGGAGTAGGAAATGGCAACCCTCTCCAGTATTCTTGTCTGAAAAATCCCATGGACAGAGGAGCCAGGTAGGCTCTAGTCCAAAGGGTCACAAAGAGTCGGACACAACTGAGTGCCTAAACACAGCATAGCACAGTGAAAGAAATCACACAATCAGGTGAAGTCATCGTGTGTGCCAAGTCATTTCAGTCATGTCCAACGCTTTTGCAACTCTGTGGCTGCTGCTGCTAAGTCATTTCAGTTGTGTCTGACTCTGTGTGACCCCATAGACAGCAGCCCACCAGGCTCCCCTGTCCCTGGGATTCTCAAGACAAGAACACTGGAGTGGGTTGCCATTTCCTTCTCCAATGCATGAAAGTGAAAGTGAAGTCGCTCAGTTGTGTCCGACTCTTTGCGACCCCATGGACTGCAGCCTACCAGGCCCTTCCATCCATGGGATTTTCCAGGCAAGAGTACTGGAGTGGTGTGCCATTGCCTTCTCTGCAACCATAGCCCAACAGACTCCTCTGTCTGTGGGATTCTCCAAGCAAGAATACTGGAGTGAGTTGCCATGTCCTTCTCCAGGGGATCTACCTGCCCCAGGGATTGAACCTGGGTCTTCTATTTTGCAGGCAATTTCTTTACCTTCTGAGCCACGATGGAAGCTCCAACTTCAGTCAGATTGTGAAGTCTTTGACCAACTTCAATTCAGATTGTTTAAATATGAGAAATTGTGAGGTCTCAAAAAATATGAATCTCTGGATAAGGGGTTGAAGTTGACTACTTGTGATGGGGCTGTGGAAATAGATCAGTCATAAGGCATGTACCTCTGAGTACAGCTTGGTAATACAATGCTGACTTTTTAACATGTGCATTGCATAATTCAAGTATAGCTCAGTGTATCTTTGATTTTTGTGGAAGTCACAAGTGAGGTTGGAAAGGAGGGACAAAAAATCTAATATATGGAACACTGAACTAAGAGATATTTAAAGTCTAGAAGACGGTAGTCATAGCACGGTCTAGGTAAAACCATCCATTCAAAAGGACATAAACTGATAGCAGGGACTGAATAGGCTGAGGAAGTAGGAAAGGTATGAGTGGAGAATAGTTAGAAATAAGAGGAAGGTCAGTTTTCTCAGTGGGAGAGGCTGGCACGAGCAAGGCAATGTGGCAGTCCCAGATTTGAGCAGAATGAGACTTCAGCAAGGCTTTAACGTAGCAGGGAACTGGAGCAGGGGAAGTAGTTAGTGCCTCATAGACACCCGAACCGGGAATGCCCTCTAATGGTAGTGTAACCACATTACAGGCCCCTACTGTCTTCTGGCAAGAACACAGAAGAACTGTACAAAAAAAAGATCTTAATGACCCAGATAATCCCAATGGTGTGATCCCTCACCTAGAGCCAGACGTCCTGAAATGTGAAGTCAAGTGGGCCTTAGCAAGCATCACTATGAACAAAGTTAGTGGAGGTAATGGAATTCCAGTTGAGCTATTTCAAATCCTAAAAGATGATGCTGTTAAAGTGCTACACTCAATATGCAAGAAATCTGGAAAACTCAGCAGTGGCCACAGGACTGGAAAAGATCAGTTTTCATTTCAATCCCAAAGAAAGGCCATGTCAAAGAATGTTCAAACTATTGCACAATTGCACTCATCTCACACGCTAATAAAGTAATTCTCAAAATTCTCCAAGCCAGGTTTCAGCAGTATGTGAACCGTGAACTTCCAGATGTTCAAACTGGATTTAGAAAAGGCAGAAGAACTAGAGATCAAATTGCCAACGTCTGTTGGCTCATCGAAAAAGCAAGAGAGTTCCAGAAAAACATCTCCTTCTGCTTTATTGACTACGCCAAAGCCAAGAGATCAAAACAAACTGTGGAAAATTCTTCAAGAGATGGGAATACTAGACCACCTGACCTGCCTCTTGAGAAATCTGTATGCAGGTCAAGAAGCAACAGTTAGAACTGGACATGGAGCAACAGACTGGTTCCAAATAGGGAGAGCAGTACCTGAAGGCTCAATATTGTCACCCTGTTTATTTATTCTATGCGGAGTACATCATGAGAAATGCTGGGCTGGATGAAGCACAAGCTGGAATCAAGACTGCTGGGAAAAATATTGATAACCTCAGATATGCAGATGACACCCCTTATGGCAGAAAGTGAAGAGGAACTGAAAAGCCTCTTGATGAAAGTGAAAGAGGAGAGTGAAAAAGTTGGCTTAAAGCTCAACATTCAGAAAACTAAGATCATGGCATCTGGTCCCATCACTTCGTGGCAAATAGATGGGTTAACAATGGAAACAATAACAGACTTTATTTTGGAGGGCTTAAAAATCACTGTAGATGGTGACTCCAGCCATGAAATTAAAAGACGCTTGCTCCTTGGAAGAAAAGCTATGACCAAACTAGTTTAGTTCAGTTCAGTCGCTCAGTTGTGTCAGAATCGTTGCAATTCCATGAAGTACAGCACACCAGGCCTCCCTGTCCATCAGCAACCCCCGGAGTCTACCCGAACTCATGTCCATTGAGTCAGTAATGCCATCTCATCCTTTGTCATCCCCTTCTCCTCCTGCCTTCAATCTTTCCCAGCATCAGGGTTTTTTCAAATGAGTCAGCTCTTCGCATCAGGTGGCCAAATTATGACCAAACTAGACAGCATATTAAGAAGCAGACATTACTTTGCCAACAAAGGTCCATCTAGCTATGGTTTTTCCAGTAGTCATGGATGGATGTGAGAGTTGGACTATAAAGAAAGCTGAGTGCCAAAAATTGATGCCTTTGAACAGTGGTATTGGAGAAGACTCGAGAGTCCCTTGGACTGCAAGGAGATCCAACCAGTCCATCCTAAAGGAAATCAGTCCTCAATATTCATTGGAAGGACTGATGCTAAAGCTGAAACTCCAATAGTTTGGCCACCTGATGCAAAAAACTGATTCATTTGAAAGACTCTAATGCTGGGAAAGATTGAAGGCAGGAGGAGAAGGGGATGACAGAGGATGAGATGGTTGGATGGCATCACCAACTCGATGGACATGAGTTTGAGTAAGCTCAGGGAGTTGGTGATAGACAGGGAAGCCTGGCTAGCTGCAGTCCATGGGGTCACAAAGAGTCAGACATGACTGAGTGACTGAACTGAACTGGGTCTAGAGATCGGTTGCATCGGTAATTCCAGAAAAGGGACTATAAACAAAAACCTATGAAATGTATCTGCAGATGATAACTGGATGGGATGTAAACTGCATCTGGCAATATGGGTAGAATATTGACAAGGAAGACAAGCAGGATATTTTCCAGAACCAACAAATAGAATGCTTATCATTGCTAACTGCTCTGAAAATGTTCATTCTATGTTGTAAAGAGCTTATATTCTTTTTTTTTTTTTTGAAGTTTCTCCTTTTTCTTCCCTGAATTCCTTTTAAACACTTCTGGTTTTCTGCCTTTTGGATACCATCAAAGATCTAACCGATCAATAAGATATTATTGTAAAACTTTATTATTCTTGTGTCAGAAAACAAAATGATTGTTGCAGTTATGATCAAAACTAGGCAGAGTTATGGAAGGATATGCAACAAACAGGGACTCTCTAAAAAGAAGCATTTCCCTTCACAGTTCTTTCTGTAAATAATTACCAAGTTCAAAGATTGCTTTTATGTTACTTTCTCTAAGTCTTGAGAAGATAAACATAAATATACCTGAAAAAGTACAAGATTTAAGTCCACTGATATTTTATGACTGGCCAAGAAATTATATGATTTTTCAGATAAAAGAGAAAACCTACAAAGTAAATTAAAATTATAACTTAATGCCCTGGAAGATACATTACTTATGTAAAGCCATGTGCATGCATGCATGTGGGCTAAGTCACTTCAGTCACATCTGACTCTTTGCAACCCTGTGAATTGTAGCCCACTAGGCTCCTCTGGGATTCTCTCGGCCAGAATTCTGGAGTGGGTTGCCATGCCCTCCACCAGGGGATCTTCCCCACTCAGGGATTGAACCCAGGTCTCCTGTAGCTCCTGCACTGCAGGCAGATTCTTTACCAGTGAGCCACCAGGGAAGGCCATGCAAAGCCAGGGGGAGGGAGCCAAATTCACTTCACCTTACCACCACAGCCCACAGATGTCCTTACTACATTTTCTCGTTCCAGAACCTAAAACAGGAATCAAATTTAATATTCAGTTTGAACACTTTAAATAAAGAGATAAGGACCTTGTCATCCACACACACACACACCTTTTTTTTTTTCACATATACACTTTTTTTCACATTTTTTTCCACTCTATTTCCTGATTTCCAAATGGTGCCTTTGTTTGAAATATTTTTATGATTACCTGGAATTCTAGAACCTACCAGTAGAGTAAAAGCAAACGCTAGGTCTCAGAGGAACTGTACTCAAAGCAGAGGTGTTAAAAATAACCTTGGTGTCTTATCTTAGCTTTCTCCCTTTCATTTATAGCTATATCCCGAAAACCTGCTGCCTAAAAGGAATAACAGTTCAAAACCTACCAAAGCTTCAGCGAAAACTGCATTTTGATCTGTGACTGCCACCCTCTTAAAAAAAAAAAAAATTTTATAGGCTTATTTTCCTCGTGACAGTTTCATTGCATTTGTTGGGTTGTAAACCATGTAAAATTCAGCAATAAAATGACTGCAATCTGTACAAGTAATAGCAAGCATGTCTCATAAACAAGATAAGTTGTGCCTTGCCAATATTGCTACACTTCATAAATATGAACTCAAGTCTGTTTTGTGTTTTCTAGATCAGTAGCATAGTTTTATTTTAATTAAACACAACATATAAAATATTCATTTATGAAACAAACATCATTGTTTTTAAAAGATTATATTAAATTAAATTATACTGCTCTTGCCATAAAGCCATGCACAGAAGAACCATTTTGAATTTTAAGTGGATTGATACAGTTCAAGTGTCCATCAATAAAAACTATATTAGGAACACAGTAATGCTACCATGAATAAATGAGCTATTTATATTTCCTGATAATGTAAGTGCTTATGTGAACTCATTCCAATTTCTAAACACTAGGCATTTCAGCTATGGAGGTAATTAAGAAACTATAATATCTACAAAGGAAAGGTAAATGCTGCCAATGTCATTTCATACAGCAGATTTTAGCATTTCACTTTATCAATGACATAATTTTCTGTTATATTTTATTAGATTAGACCCAGATAACTTTAATAAACCAAATGAAGAGCTCTTGAAGGTGATTCCTATACAAGATCTTGCTGTGTAAGGAAAGAGCATAGACTTAGAAATGAAGAGATTTGAGTTTTGTTCTTACACTGATACTGAATAGCTATGAATTGGCTGTCTCTTTGAAATCATAGGGAATCATGCAAATTAATTTTCTAACTTGCAGACTCCATCATTATCCCCCAAACAGGGATGGATGTGGTTTTGTGGGGTCTGATTTATATGAACTAGAAGACCTTTTAAAAGAAAGAGTATATAATTACAAATACAAAAATAAGCATGAAGGTAAATGTTTGCTTTGAATGAAACAAGAAATTACAGTAAATACGAAATCACAGTAAAAATCTCTTTTGAGATACTTTTACATAAGTTAGCAGAAATGCTTATATAGATATGCTACTTACCCCTACCCCTACAGATTTACTACAAATTCCTGCGCTTGAAGGGCCAAGGCTTCAGCCTCATTAAACTAACAATAAACCTGCCATTGCTCCCAAATGATTAGAAAACCTTATCACACATTGTGAGTTATTCAGAAAGAATGTTCCAAATTTTACTTTGAGGATTGTCGTATCTGCTCCATGAAGGTTAACATAATCCATTATTTTTCACAGTTCCTTCTCAAAGCCCACAGCACTTACAGTCTACATCATATAACATATAATCTACAAATGTGTCTTAGAATGTTTGAAACCAGTGTTTCAAACATTATCTTCCCAATGCAAAGCAAATGAGGCTGCAAATTTTCTTGTTATGATCCACTGTAAATAAGAAGGGTACTTTTTACAACCAAGTAGATTTACTTAAAAACTAGTTGATGAATTTTTCAGCTAAAAGAAAATCTGTTATGTATTGATGGTATAGAATTTTTTTAACTTAAATCTCATCTTCTCAACTCATACCTTTCAGGTATATTTCAACTTTTCAATTCTATGAAGACAAAAATTGCAAACTGTTATCCTGCATACAAGTCATAGAAAACTGAAACTGTGGAAATGTTTTGCCTTATTATGCTATAATGAATTGAGATGCATTTAGGTGCTAAGTAAATATTTCCTTTAGAGTACACCACTTTGAGAATAGCTGTTTCAGGCATTGCGTTATGTGTCTCATTTACACAAAAAACAATTAACTCACACTTCATGTGAAAATGTGAAACTTCAGGCTTCCTTGGTGGCTTAGTGGTAAAGAATCCACCTGCCAATCCAGGAGACATGGGTTTGATCCCTGGTCCAGGAAGATTCTACGTGCCACAGAGCAATTAAACCCATGTACTACAACTATTGAGCCTGTGCTCCAGAGTCCAGGAATTGCAACTACTGAGCCCATATGTCACAGCTACTAAAATCTATACACCCTTGAGACCGTACTCTGCAATGAGAAGTCTGCACACAACTAGAGAAAGCCTATACAGCAACAAAGCCCCAGCACAGCCAAATAAATGAATAAACACTTTTTTTTTTTTTTAATGTGAAACTTTGCAGAATCCCTGTTTCTGAACAACAGAAACCTTAGGCAAAATAACTGGTTGGTATACATCACTAAACTTTGAGATAATGTTTTACAGAACCATAATATTTCCATTTGGGTACTATCACATTTCATTCTTTATGGTCAGTCTGCTGACTAACTCTTCCTCATCTTCAGAGACACTCAAAATGGAGTTGAATAGAACTTCAAATTGGTATACTGGGAGACATTAGAGAGTTAACATTGCATCTTGAGATGTAAAATATTAATAATGTTAACAAAGTAAGACCTGTAAGCTGTGCAAGCAGTACAAGGTGGGTGGATAGGTGGGAGGGAAGATACAGTCTTATCTGTTGATTCAAATAACAAATATTCAACTAAGACAAGGGAAGCAATAAGTAGATTTAATTATCTTTGTTTATCTGGTTCCTCTATGAGGATTAGCTTTTCAAGTAAAATAATGGGAAGAATCCAAAGGAACACATCAATTTGGTTAACCTAATCATGTTAAAGTATGTGTGTATCTTCCTACATGCACACAAATACACATATACACACACACATATACAGAGAGAAGAAAACCTATTAACCTAATGTGCTTGTAAAATATATGAGAAAAAACTGGGAAATTGTTGATAAAAATATGGAAAGGTTAATAATTTTTCTATATAAAGAGCATTACAGACTAATGAAAAACCCTAGGGAAAGATAGCTAAAGGATGTGAATGCATCAGTTCAGTTCAGTTCAGTCGCTCAGTCGTGTCTGACTCTTTGCGACCCCATGAATCGCAGCACGCCAGGCCTCTCTGTCCATCACCAACTCCCAGAGTTCACTCAGACTCACATCCATCGAGTCAGTGATGTCATCCAGCCATCTCATCCTCTGTCATCCCCTTCTCCTCCTGCCCCCAATCCCTCCCAGCATCAGAGTCTTTTCCAATGAGTCAACTCTTTGCATGAGGTGGCCAAAGTATTGGAGTTTCAGCTTTAGCATCATTCTACCTTTTTTTTTTTCACATATACACTTTTTTTCACATTTTTTTCCACTCTATTTCCTGATTTCCAAATGGTGCCTTTGTTTGAAATATTTTTATGATTACCTGGAATTCTAGAACCTACCAGTAGAGTAAAAGCAAACGCTAGGTCTCAGAGGAACTGTACTCAAAGCAGAGGTGTTAAAAATAACCTTGGTGTCTTATCTTAGCTTTCTCCCTTTCATTTATAGCTATATCCCGAAAACCTGCTGCCTAAAAGGAATAACAGTTCAAAACCTACCAAAGCTTCAGCGAAAACTGCATTTTGATCTGTGACTGCCACCCTCTTAAAAAAAAAAAAAATTTTATAGGCTTATTTTCCTCGTGACAGTTTCATTGCATTTGTTGGGTTGTAAACCATGTAAAATTCAGCAATAAAATGACTGCAATCTGTACAAGTAATAGCAAGCATGTCTCATAAACAAGATAAGTTGTGCCTTGCCAATATTGCTACACTTCATAAATATGAACTCAAGTCTGTTTTGTGTTTTCTAGATCAGTAGCATAGTTTTATTTTAATTAAACACAACATATAAAATATTCATTTATGAAACAAACATCATTGTTTTTAAAAGATTATATTAAATTAAATTATACTGCTCTTGCCATAAAGCCATGCACAGAAGAACCATTTTGAATTTTAAGTGGATTGATACAGTTCAAGTGTCCATCAATAAAAACTATATTAGGAACACAGTAATGCTACCATGAATAAATGAGCTATTTATATTTCCTGATAATGTAAGTGCTTATGTGAACTCATTCCAATTTCTAAACACTAGGCATTTCAGCTATGGAGGTAATTAAGAAACTATAATATCTACAAAGGAAAGGTAAATGCTGCCAATGTCATTTCATACAGCAGATTTTAGCATTTCACTTTATCAATGACATAATTTTCTGTTATATTTTATTAGATTAGACCCAGATAACTTTAATAAACCAAATGAAGAGCTCTTGAAGGTGATTCCTATACAAGATCTTGCTGTGTAAGGAAAGAGCATAGACTTAGAAATGAAGAGATTTGAGTTTTGTTCTTACACTG
Organism: Oreotragus oreotragus; assembly: GCA_006410675.1. Lineage (NCBI taxonomy): Eukaryota > Metazoa > Chordata > Mammalia > Artiodactyla > Bovidae > Oreotragus > Oreotragus oreotragus. The sequence goes on from SJYX01001424.1 coordinate 83,284, forward strand.
ATACTGAATAGCTATGAATTGGCTGTCTCTTTGAAATCATAGGGAATCATGCAAATTAATTTTCTAACTTGCAGACTCCATCATTATCCCCCAAACAGGGATGGATGTGGTTTTGTGGGGTCTGATTTATATGAACTAGAAGACCTTTTAAAAGAAAGAGTATATAATTACAAATACAAAAATAAGCATGAAGGTAAATGTTTGCTTTGAATGAAACAAGAAATTACAGTAAATACGAAATCACAGTAAAGATCTCTTTTGAGATACTTTTACATAAGTTAGCAGAAATGCTTATATAGATATGCTACTTACCCCTACCCCTACAGATTTACTACAAATTCCTGCGCTTGAAGGGCCAAGGCTTCAGCCTCATTAAACTAACAATAAACCTGCCATTGCTCCCAAATGATTAGAAAACCTTATCACACATTGTGAGTTATTCAGAAAGAATGTTCCAAATTTTACTTTGAGGATTGTCGTATCTGCTCCATGAAGGTTAACATAATCCATTATTTTTCACAGTTCCTTCTCAAAGCCCACAGCACTTACAGTCTACATCATATAACATATAATCTACAAATGTGTCTTAGAATGTTTGAAACCAGTGTTTCAAACATTATCTTCCCAATGCAAAGCAAATGAGGCTGCAAATTTTCTTGTTATGATCCACTGTAAATAAAAAGGGTACTTTTTACAACCAAGTAGATTTACTTAAAAACTAGTTGGTGAATTTTTCAGCTAAAAGAAAATCTGTTATGTATTGATGGTATAGAATATTTTTAACTTAAATCTCATCTTCTCAACTCATACCTTTCAGGTATATTTCAACTTTTCAATTCTATGAAGACAAAAATTGCAAAATGTTATCCTGCATACAAGTCATAGAAAACTGAAACTGTGGAAATAATGTTTTGCCTTATTATGCTATAATGAATTGAGATGCTTTTAGGTGCTAAGTAAATATTTCCTTTAGAGTACACCACTTTGAGAATAGCTGTTTCAGGCATTGCGTTATGTGTCTCATTTACACAAAAAACAATTAACTCACACTTCATGTGAAAATGTGAAACTTCAGGCTTCCTTGGTGGCTTAGTGGTAAAGAATCCACCTGCCAATCCAGGAGACATGGGTTTGATCCCTGGTCCAGGAAGAACCTACGTGCCACAGAGCAATTAAACCCATGTACTACAACTATTGAACCTGTGCTCCAGAGTCCAGGAATTGCAACTACCGAGCCCATATGTCACAGCTACTAAAATCTATACACCTTTGAGACCGTGCTCTGCAATGAGAAGTCTGCATACAACTAGAGAAAGCCTATACAGCAACAAAGCCCCAGCACAGCCAAATAAATGAATAAACACTTTTTTTTTTAAATGTGAAACTTTGCAAAATCCCTGTTTCTGACCAACAGAAACCTTAGGCAAAATAACTGGTTGAAATACATCACTAAACTTTGAGATAATGTTTTACAGAACCATAATATTTCCATTTGGGTACTATCACATTTCATTCTTTCTGGTCAGTCTGCTAACTCTTCCTCATCTTCAGAGACACTCAAAATGGAGTTGAATAGAACTTCAAATTGGTACACTGGGAGACATTAGAGAGTTAACATTGCATCTTGAGATGTAAAATATTAATAATGTTAACAAAGTCAGACCTGTAAGCTGTGCAAGCAGTACAAGGTGGGTGGATAGGTGGGAGGGAAGATACAGTTTTATCTGTTGATTCAAATAACAAATATTCAACTAAGACAAGGGAAGCAATAAGTAGATTTAATTATCTTTGTTTATCTGGTTCCTCTATGAGGATTAGCTTTTCAAGTAAAATAATGGGAAGAATCCAAAGGAACACATCAATTTGGTTAACCTAATCATGTTAAAGTATGTGTATATCTTCCTACATGCACACAAATACACATATACACACACACGTATACAGAGAGAAGAAAACCTATTAACCTAATGTGCTTGTAAAATATATGAGAAAAAACTGGGAAATTGTTGATAAAAATATGGAAAGGTTAATAATTTTTCTATATAAAGAGCATTACAGACTAATGGAAAACCCTAGGGAAAGATAGCTAAAGGATGTGAATGCATCAGTTCAGTTCAGTTCAGTCGCTCAGTCGTGTCTGACTCTTTGCGACCCCATGAATCGCAGCACGCCAGGCTTCCCTGTCCATCACCAACTCCCAGAGTTCACTCAGACTCACATCCTTCGAGTCAGTGATGTCATCCAGCCATCTCATCCTCTGTCATCCCCTTCTCCTCCTGCCCCCAATCCCTTCCAGCATCAGAGTCTTTTCCAATGAGTCAACTCTTTGCATGAGGTGGCCAAAGTATTGGCTTTTCAGCTTTAGCATCATTCTTTCCAAAGAATACCCAGGACTGATCTCCTTCAGAATGGACTGGTTGGATCTCCTTGCAGTCCAAGGGACTCTCAAGAGTCTTCTCCAACACCACAGTTCAAAAGCATCAATTCCTCGGTGCTCAGCTTTCTTCACTGTCCAACTCTCGCATACTTACATGACCACTGGAAAAACCATAGCCTTGACTAGACGGACCTTTGTTGGCAAAGTAATGTCTGTGCTGTTTAATATGCTATCTAGGTTGGTCATAACTTTCCTTCCAAGGAGTAAGCGTCTTCTAATTTCATGGCTGCAGTCACCATCTGCAGTGACTTTGGAGGCCCCCAAAATAAAGTCTGACACTGTTTCTCCATCTCTTTCCAATGAAGTGATGGGACCAGATGCCATGATCTTCGTTTTCTGAATGTTGAGCTTTAAGCCAACATTTTCACTCTCCTCATTCACTTTCATCAAGAGGCTTTTTCGTTCCTCTTCACTTTCTGCCATAAGGGTGGTATCATCTGCATATCTGAGGCTATCGATATTTTTCCCAGCAGTCTTGATTCCAGCTTGTGCTTCTTCCAACCCAGCATTTCTCATGATGTACTCTGCATATAAGTTAAATAAGCAGAGTGACAATATACAGCCTTGACGTACTCCTTATCCTATTTGGAACAAGTCTGTTGTTCCATGTCCAAATCTAACTGTTGCTTCCTACCCTGCATATAGGTTTCTCAAGAGGCAGGTCAAGTGGTCTGGTATTTCCATCTCTTTCAGACTTTTCCACAGTTTATTGTGATCCACACAGTCAAAGGCTTTGGCGTAGACAATAAAGCAGAAATAGATGTTTTTCTGGAACTCTGTTGTTTTTTCCATGATCCAGTGGATGTTGGCAATTTGATCTCTGATTCCTTTGCCTTTTCTAAAACCACTTTGAACAGGGACCTCTAAAGCACCAACCAACCAGAGGGAATAGAAAAGAGTTTTTTTCTTATAAAATAAACTTTTATATCATAAAATTATAAATTCAGTAAAGAATACTTATAAAATATAGGTAAGTGTAAAAGAAAGTAAACTTCATCATCTGTACCACACCAGAAAATTATCTGTTACCACTTATAGGAATATCAGAAGTCTTGAACAGATTAACTTTTTTAAAAATATATATACATTGTAGTCTAAATTCTTTTTTAAAAAAGAAAGATTATATAAAAAAGTAAACATAACTTAAAATATTTATAAATGAAGAGGTAACCAAATATGAGAGATATAAAAAAATAAATTAAAAACCTAAGTAAAAGAAAAGAGAAACTAGTACTTAAAATGGAATTTCAAGCACTAAAATTAGGCACAAGCATGCATAAACTTTTCTTACAAATATATAGCATCAAATTGAAAACCTTTACACAATACAATAACAAAAAACAAATAAACAAAAAGAATTAACAGACATGACAGAAATAGCTGCTTAAGATGGAGCAAATGGGACTGGATTTACTCTTTCACGTGAAGCAACAATAATAACTAAAAGGCCAAACAAAATATATGGCAAGACTCTTTACAAGGGAAATGAAAGTGGTTTGATGTCTGAGAAATGGGACTCTCTCAGAGATGAATATCACAATTGCTCAGTTTACTGTCCTGATAAAATTTTCATACTGAAGCACAAAAGGGGAGCATCTAGGCTAAACTCCAGGGAAGGCACTGGCACCCCACCCCAGTACTCTTGCCTGGAAAATCCAATGGACGGAGGAGCCTGGTGGGCTGCAGTCCATGGGGTCGCTAACAGTCGGACAGACTGAGCGACTTCACTTTCACTTTTCTCTTTCATGCATTGGAGAAGGAAATGGCAACCCACTCCAGTGTTCTTGCCTGGGGAATCCCAGGGATGGGGGAGCCTGATGGCCTGCCATCTACGGGGTCACACAGAGTCGGACACGACTGAAGTGACTTAGCAGCAGCAGCAGGCTAAACTCAGCAGGTTCCCTGAGCTGAGAGGTGAAGCTGAGAGTCCAGGGAGACCAAGACAGGCACAATTCACAAGATGGAGTACTGAGGAGGAGAGAGCTGCACGCAGAGACAATTTCAGAGACTTGTGCATTGTCCTCTGTAAGCACCCAGCAAAGTTTTGATCAACATAGCATGTGAAGAAAACACCAAAAGGTTGGGGAGAGAAACACTTAAAATAATTAGAGGGAGTAGTACCTGTCCAGGAATTGAGCCTATTCCAGATCTGGAAAAGTTTACAGTTTACTGGATGCTTGATCATGTACTCACAAGGGTGTTATATCAATAGTGATCAATACTGGGGATTTACTTCTTAAGTAACACTGCTCTGATCCTACCTAAATAATGTTAAAAGGCAACATTGGAAAGGATAGAAATATTTTAAGTAGCTTAACTGTATCTAAGAACAGAGTTTAAGAATTTTTACAGGAATGCAAAAATACAATGTACCCAAAAGATGAAATTAACAATAAATTCTACTCTGCAAACCAAAACAATCGCATTAAAACAAGTAGGGAAATATAACTCACAATAAAGAAATAATTTAAGTGAAATATAGACTGACACAGATATTAGATTTATCAGACAAGAATAATTTAAAAATTATTATAATTACATTCAATTTGTCTAAAAAATAGAGAGCTAGAATACAAACACACCAAAAACTACAGTATGTGAGATGAAAACTTTAATATGTGAGATTAAAAATATACTGGACGAGAACTCATGTTATAAATCTGGCATCATCCTAACTCCAAATCCAGAAAAAGACATCATGAAAAAAAGAAAGTTACAGGCCTGTACTGCTGATGAACATGGATGTAAGAAATCTTAACAAATATTAGGAAACCAAATTCAGCAATACTTTAAAAGAATCATGCACCATGATTAAGTGAGATTTATTCCAGGGATGAAAGAATGGTACAATATCTGCAAATCAATCAGTATGATATACCACATAAACAAGTTGAAGAATAAATATCATATAATCATCTCAAAAGATGCAGAAAAAACTTTTGACAGAATTCAACATCTATTTATAATAAAAACTCTCCTTATAACGTGTGCCTTGAAAATGTACATTTAACTGCAATTAGAATAAAAAGAAAAACACTGCTGGAGAAGACTCTTGAGAGTTCCTTGGACACAGGGAAATCAAACCAGTCAATCCTAATGGAAATCACCCCTGAATAATCATTGGAAGGATGGATGCTGAGGCTGAAGCTCCAATACTTTGACCATCTGATATGAGGGGCCAGCTCATTGGAGAAGACCTTGATGCTGAGAAAGATTGAGGGCAAGAGCTGAAGGGGGCGACAGAGGGTGAGATGGTTAGATGATATCAGAGACTCAATGCACATGAGTTTGAGTAAACTCTGGGAGATAGTGAAGGACAGGAAAGGTTGTTGCCGTCCATGGGGTTGCAAAGAGTCAGACATGAGTTGGCAACTGAAGGGCAACAAAACAAAATAAAAACACTCACACCTTTTGTACAAAGAGAAGAATAGGGAAATGAAAGAATTTATGGCCAACATAGTGGAGGAAAATGAGAAGAAAGAATAGGAAATAGCAAAGAAGCATAAGAGCCATGACATCACTACACCAGGAAAACAGAAATAAAATATGCACATCTGATATGGGCAGTAATCAGCAGTAACCCTAAGTGAATTCATTTCCCTTGGTGAAAGAGAATTTTATTTTCTTTTAAAGGACAGGAGTTCGATTCTACCTATATCAGATGCACATAAAATAAAGTGGTGGTAGTGGTTTAGTCAGTAAGCCCTGTTCAACTCTTGCGACCCCATGGACTGTAGCCTGCCAGGCTCCTCTGTTCATGGGATTCCCCAGGCAAGAATAATGGAGTGGGTTGCCATTTCCTTCTCCATAAAATAAAGTAGCTCAGATTATTTAAAGGAAAGGCATGCAATGAAAAAGAAAATTAAATTTTATCACGTGAAATTCTAATTCAGTCACAAAATAGAAATAAATATATAAATGATTTTTTAATAATAAAGTTTATAATCGGTATCAAAGAAAATCATCAAGTGTTGTATATCAAATACCATAGAAAAGATTGTGAGAGTATGACATAATGATGACACAAGGGAAAAGCAGAATGAGAAGGAAAACAGCAACAACAAAAAGGATAACAAGAAAGAAAAAGGAAATAAAAGAGAAAAAAGAGGAAGAAGAAGGATAGGAGGAAAAAGTAAGGCAGACAGAATGAAAGTATGTATCAATAGTTCAAAAATATAATAACAACAAATGTCTAAAATATTTCCATCTTCTCCTAACAAGCAGAAAGTGACAAAAAACAGGAAAGAGAAAATGAATTATTGATATAATTAATAAAGTTTAATGATTAGATGAAAATTCACCCAAAAAAAGAATATGGCTTTTACTTAGCATCAGGGAAAAATCACAGATATTTTCCTAAGTATAAAGAAGACATCTTCTCAAAAACAAAATAAAAGAGTTCATGGTCTCCCAGCACAATACAATTGGTCTAAAAATCAATAATCATGTTACTATTTTAATATATATTTTTCATTCACAAAATAAATATTCTCTGAGCATCTTCTATGAAGCATCCACTATGAGGACTCTGCTGTTAACAGTATTTAAAAACATTCTAACAGGGAAGAAAAAAGCAATACACACACAAATAAATATGTATAATTATTTAATTTTCTCTCTTGCTTTTCTGAATATGAGGCCCTTGCCCAGACTGCACCCCTCAAAAAACAATCAACCTTCAGGCTGCACTGGTTGTCTTGAATGTCATTTAATTGTCTCTATTCTTTTATCCCTTCTGCAAGTTTCCCAACCCTGCAGCAGTTTAACAACTCAGTTTGTGGATATCAGTTTACAGAGTTCACCCGGAATAATAGAAGTTATTTCTTTCTATCATTAAGGTTTTGATGGAGTCAAGAGAAGGTACATGTAGGGTAAGAAAAATGAAAACTATGCACTCTCTAATTCCAGAAATGGAAACTGAGAGCTTACAAAGGAACTCCAAGTTGGGCTCTTGTGTAAATACTCTTTTCACTGGATTTTGGTCTAGAGAAAAGGAGGTTAGTTAGCATGGTGCACACCAAGGGCAGTGGAAGCTCTTACTCCAACTTGTTCTATTTCACTCTGGGAAGAGACTATAACAATCTGGCCACAGATACGCCATCATGTGCCCAGCAAGGTCAAAAAGAAGATGCTCCTGAGGTTCAGCTCTTCCTGGTGGCCCTCTGTTCCTATGTGCTATAAAGAAAACTCAGATCACGGCTTGAGGATCTTATCAAGGAGAGGGAGAGGGAGAGGATGGGATGATTTGGGAGAATAGCATTGAAATATGTATACTATCATGTAAGAAATGAATTGCCAGTCTATGTTCAATGCAGGATGCAGGATGCTTGGGGCTGGTGTATGGGGATGATCTGGAGGGATGATGTGGGGTGGGAGGTGGGAGGGGGGTTCATGTTTGGGAGTTCGTGTAAAAAAATAAATAAATACAAAAAAAAAAAAAAAAAGAATGCTGCTGTACAGTGGGCAAGGTAACTCTGAGCAGACTGTCAGATGATGACCCAAGCCTGACATGGAAGTCATAGGCCAGTTGGAAAGAAGCCAGCATCATCAAGTAGACCAACTCAACCAGGCAGTGGTCCTGGGAGCACTGCCTGAACTGAAATTATAGTGCATGAGATACAAATTCCTGGCCTTCAGCAGGAGTTTTAATTAGGACCTACACCCTCAAATTCATGTCTAGAGAAATTCACACAAAATTTCTTTTTTTTTTTTTTTAATTTCAGAGATCTGTATGAGCAAGTGTGTGTGCATACTCAATCGTGCCCAACTCTTTGTGACCTCATGGACTGTAGTCCACGAGGCTCCTCCCTCCATGGAATTTTCTAGGCAAGAGGACTAGAGTGGGTTGCTGTTTCCTTCTTCAGGGGATCTTCCTGGCCCAGGGATCAAACCTGCATCTCCTGCGTTGGCAGGTAGACGCTTTATTGCTGAGCCACCTGGGAAGTCCAGGAGCAAAAGTCTCTACAAACAATTCCTTCCTTTTGGTCGACTCAGTTGTTTTCTATAGGCAGATACTGCACTGGAGTGAGGTTATTTGGTATTGCCTGAAAAGACTGAAAAAATCCAAATTGACTGGTTATGTGACTGTGCAAAGCTAAAACAAGTGAGTGAATGCTATAGCAAAAGTGAGAGAGAAATCGTGTTAACAATGTTAGTCACTGCTTTCAATTGTGTTAATGTTCTTAGATATAAAAATTATGGTGCATGGTTGGAAACTAGTTTTGCAATTGAAATCAAAGAATAAATTTATTCTGAAAATCTGGCAAGTAGAGCTGGTTGTTATACTAATTTTTGGTTATAAATGACTCCATAAAGTTTCTCCAACATGTAACATGTTTATACCATCACAAAATTATCCAGTGAACCAGTTATATTGGCTTACCAAAAAGAAAGAATAACAAAGAAAAGTACAAACAAAGAAAGGTACTTGCCTGAGTATCAGTGCAATAGCATGGAGGTAAGCCATAGACATAAACTGCAAGCATTCACAATTCATATTAAAAGGACTTATGGTTTCACTAATAATTTTTATTATTCCTTATTTCCATAATTATAATGCAGCTAGATCATATAATAACATTGTCAATAAACCGTCACTAAAGACCAAAGGGAGATGAACTCCTCTGTTAGATAATATCAAATGGTAAAATATATTGGATTTAAATTGTTTTTCCTTCACTAAATTAATGAATCTCTATCAGTGAATGAAAATGCTTTTCCATTTCTAAAATGTATAATCGTGGTTGAATGGTTAAAATAATAAACCTATAATATCATTTGGGACTTCCTAGTATCAATTTAAATCATGCTGATTACAAGGTTTATCAGTATCCAACACACACTAGGTACTCTAATAAAGAAAATTAATATCTTATAATTGGATAGTTTTTTAAAAATTATAAAGCACTTTCACATACCACATTTCCCTAGATCTTTCTAACAACCTTATGCTGTTGTAACATGAAATGAGCCCTTCACACTGCAACTGTGTGAAGGTTTAAGTTAAAAATCAGTCCAATACAATATTGTGAAGTAATTAGCCTCCAATTAAAATAAATAAATTTAAATTTTAAAAATGCCATTTATGATAGATATGTAAATAGTTCTGCAAATTGGTAATTGTTCTAGGTGGCGGATGACTCTGACATATAAATTGACGTACACATGACTCTCCTAAAATGAGAGGTTAAATTGAAATAGCTGAGCATATGAATAAATAAATAAGCCATACTGAATTTTCATACTGAAGTTTTAATGAATCTAAACACAGAACTTCTCTCTCATAATAAAGATCATTGATATTCCACACACTCTATCATTTCATGGTCACAGCCTATATGACAAAATTACATGCAAGAATGAATGAGCCGGATCATTCTTATGACTCTCCTAAAATGAGAGGTTAAATTGAAATAGCTGAGCATATGAATAAATAAATAAGCCATACTGAATTTTCATACTGAAGTTTTAATGAATCTAAACACAGAACTTCTCTCTCATAATAAAGATCATTGATATTCCACACACTCTATCATTTCATGGTCACAGCCTATATGACAAAATTACATGCAAGAATGAATGAGCCGGATCATTCTCACCACAATTACAATTTAACACACTTGGAAGACTGCACTGGACAACTCATATAGAATTAAAGTAGTTACAAAATAACTGTATATTTTAGTAGGGAAAATGTATATGGTATGAGCTAAAAAAGAAATGCCCAATCATAACTAGAAATTTGAATTTGATGCTCGGTGCTGCTGCACTGGGATGACCTAGAGGGATGGTATGGGGAGGGAGGTGGGAGAGGGGTTCAGGATGGGGAACACGTGTACACCCGTGGTGGATTCATGTTGATGTATGGCAAAACCAATACAATATTGTAAAGTAAGTACCCTCCAATTAAAATAAATAAATTTATATTAAAAAATAAAACAAAATAACAGTTCCTCTTGTTCTGTGGTTCTCCTGTTATTGGTGAATTATTTGGCCTCAAAGCATGGTTGAACGCGATCCCAAGGATAAATTTTCCTGACTCCAAGCCCTTTGACCTCCCCTCTGACCATCCCTACTTCTCATAAGACATATTAAATCCCATTTTGGATGCAGTATTCATCTTCAGCTCTCTTGTTTTTAGTCAGACAGCCAAGGTCTGATAATGTTTTGAATTCTGTTTCCTATAACCTTCCGACAATGTTGTGTAGTCCATTGATTTTTTTTCCTTCTTTTGGCAGTGGCAGAGCTTTTAAAATGCCATTTAGATAACAAAAATGATACCATGTTTACAAACTTTACCTTATAGAACTCATTTCTTCAAATTGGGAAAGAATGAAACTTAGATTTGAAATATCTCTATTATCATCTCTGCATAGCATTCTATGATTTTAAAGCATTTTAAGTTGCTTTATCTAAATTAATACTCATAAAATTATGACTTTAATTTTAAAAACATATTTTAAAGAAAGGTTAAAAAATTGAGGTCATTCACTAGAGTAGAAAATATTAGTAAATATCTGATTTCTGTCTTTTTTTCCACGAAACAATTTTAGAAAGAAGAGTGTCTGTTCCTCCGCACCCTCACTGGAAAAATGGAATGGGGTGAGGAGTGAACAGAATATTAGATTTAGCTTATTTTAAAATTACATGATAGAAATTTTACAACCTTTCAATGTTAATTTCTTTAAACATGACTATCCAAATAGCAATCATAAAGTCTTTACTCTTATGCCCAGACTATGTCAATTATTGTGGTAGAGACTCAGATATGGCCTTTCCTTCAAAGACTTTAACAAATGTGATCATTCCATGGAATAGGAACATTAAGGAAAATATGTGACATGTAACACAGTATAAATATACCAGAGCTATCTGTTAACTCATCTTCAGTTCAGAAGATAATTTTCACTGAGGAGCTAACTTTGAATCTTGAAGAAGGCACAGCACAGGGAGCTCAGCTTGGTGCTATGTGGTGACCTAGATATGTGGGATGGTGGGGAGGGTGAGAAGGAAGTCCAAGAGGGAGGAGATATATGTATACATATAGCTGATTCACTGCACTGTACAGCAGAAACTATCACAATATTGTAAAGCAACTATAGCTCAATTAGAAAAAACTATTCGCCAAGCAGAATAAAGCCTGAGAGTACTTAAATACAATTATACAGGTTTGTGATTCAAGCCAGAGAAGATGTGTGAAGACACATAGTTGTATAAATCAGCAACCATAGGGCTTGATATAATGTTATTTTCCCCCCAGGAATTTCATGGAAAAAACAAACTCAGGTGCTGTTCCTAGCTTGAAGCTCTCCAGCACATTCTCTTTAAGATTTGTACTTTGGTTTGATTTTTAAACAATAATAATAATAATAACACCTAAGAACTGAAAAAAGCTCCCTGAGTAGTCTATAAATTAGTCGTTAATTCTTTTGTAGTGACTACTTAANAAGTAATTAGCCTCCAATTAAAATAAATAAATTTAAATTTTAAAAATGCCATTTATGATAGATATGTAAATAGTTCTGCAAATTGGTAATTGTTCTAGGTGGCTGATGACTCTGACATATAAATTGACGTACACATGACTCTCCTAAAATGAGAGGTTAAATTGAAATAGCTGAGCATATGAATAAATAAATAAGCCATACTGAATTTTCATACTGAAGTTTTAATGAATCTAAACACAGAACTTCTCTCTCATAATAAAGATCATTGATATTCCACACACTCTATCATTTCATGGTCACAGCCTATATGACAAAATTACATGCAAGAATGAATGAGCCGGATCATTCTCACCACAATTACAATTTAACACACTTGGAAGACTGCACTGGACAACTCATATAGAATTAAAGTAGTTACAAAATAACTGTATATTTTAGTAGGGAAAATGTATATGGTATGAGCTAAAAAAGAAATGCCCAATCATAACTAGAAATTTGAATTTGATGCTCGGGGCTGCTGCACTGGGATGACCTAGAGGGATGGTATGGGGAGGGAGGTGGGAGAGGGGTTCAGGATGGGGAACACGTGTACACCCGTGGTGGATTCATGTTGATGTATGGCAAAACCAATACAATATTGTAAAGTAAGTACCCTCCAATTAAAATAAATAAATTTATATTAAAAAATAAAACAAAATAACAGTTCCTCTTGTTCTGTGGTTCTCCTGTTATTGGTGAATTATTTGGCCTCAAAGCATGGTTGAACGCGATCCCAAGGATAAATTTTCCTGACTCCAAGCCCTTTGACCTCCCCTCTGACCATCCCTACTTCTCATAAGACATATTAAATCCCATTTTGGATGCAGTATTCATCTTCAGCTCTCTTGTTTTTAGTCAGACAGCCAAGGTCTGATAATGTTTTGAATTCTGTTTCCTATAACCTTCCGACAATGTTGTGTAGTCCATTGATTTTTTTTCCTTCTTTTGGCAGTGGCAGAGCTTTTAAAATGCCATTTAGATAACAAAAATGATACCATGTTTACAAACTTTACCTTATAGAACTCATTTCTTCAAATTGGGAAAGAATGAAACTTAGATTTGAAATATCTCTATTATCATCTCTGCATAGCATTCTATGATTTTAAAGCATTTTAAGTTGCTTTATCTAAATTAATACTCATAAAATTATGACTTTAATTTTAAAAACATATTTTAAAGAAAGGTTAAAAAATTGAGGTCATTCACTAGAGTAGAAAATATTAGTAAATATCTGATTTCTGTCTTTTTTTCCACGAAACAATTTTAGAAAGAAGAGTGTCTGTTCCTCCGCACCCTCACTGGAAAAATGGAATGGGGTGAGGAGTGAACAGAATATTAGATTTAGCTTATTTTAAAATTACATGATAGAAATTTTACAACCTTTCAATGTTAATTTCTTTAAACATGACTATCCAAATAGCAATCATAAAGTCTTTACTCTTATGCCCAGACTATGTCAATTATTGTGGTAGAGACTCAGATATGGCCTTTCCTTCAAAGACTTTAACAAATGTGATCATTCCATGGAATAGGAACATTAAGGAAAATATGTGACATGTAACACAGTATAAATATACCAGAGCTATCTGTTAACTCATCTTCAGTTCAGAAGATAATTTTCACTGAGGAGCTAACTTTGAATCTTGAAGAAGGCACAGCACAGGGAGCTCAGCTTGGTGCTATGTGGTGACCTAAATAGGTGGGGTGGGGGGAGGGGGAGAAGGAAGTCCAAGAGGGAGGAGATATATGTATACATATAGCTGATTCACTGCACTGTACAGCAGAAACTATCACAATATTGTAAAGCAACTATAGCTCAATTAGAAAAAACTATTCGCCAAGCAGAATAAAGCCTGAGAGTACTTAAATACAATTATACAGGTTTGTGATTCAAGCCAGAGAAGATGTGTGAAGACACATAGTTGTATAAATCAGCAACCATAGGGCTTGATATAATGTTATTTTCCCCCCAGGAATTTCATGGAAAAAACAAACTCAGGTGCTGTTCCTAGCTTGAAGCTCTCCAGCACATTCTCTTTAAGATTTGTACTTTGGTTTGATTTTTAAACAATAATAATAATAATAACACCTAAGAACTGAAAAAAGCTCCCTGAGTAGTCTATAAATTAGTCGTTAATTCTTTTGTAGTGACTACTTAATTCTATTCAAAACACAGGCATATCGCTTTTGAAAACTAAATAATATTTCTAAAACACACACAGTTTAAATAACAAAATAAATAAATGAAATCTGTTGGAGTTTCTCTAATCTAAAGGTTGATGTTCTAAAGGTAGGTTAAAAATAAATTTATCAACTTCAGAAATCTTAAATACTATCTCCCATCATCAACCATTGTTGATATGTTCATTATGAAGTATCAGTTGACAGTGAACTGATAGCAGTGAATATTATCATACTGAAAAGTTATAAGCTCTACTTTTTTAAAATAAGATTTCCTGTTGGATCTATTAATTTTTCAATCAACACATTTACATTTCATTGTACAGTAGGCAGTGATCTACTGTAATAGTAAATTATTATAACTTTGATGGTTTGATTAAGTTTATATTTTTTGTTAATAAGAGGTATAAGCATGACCAACTAAGTAAATATCTAAATGACTCTATAATCTAGTGACCAATGGGTTAAATAAGCAGTTTTTATAAAGACACACTAACCAGTCAATCATTATGTTTAGAAACATGAAACAGAAAGTAATGAGATTATTAAAGGTATCTATTTATTTTAGACTTAGCCCATGCAAAAGAAATGTGAAATGGATGCCTGGCAGAGGTAATGAGGTTGCCTATGACTGAGGATATTAAGACTGGACAAGACAATAGGCTTGCTAAAGTCAAAGAGCAAATCTAGCTATAATTCAACAATAAAAGATCATATGTCAAAATATTACAGGTGGCAAAAGCTTTGTGTTCCTCTATAAGTAATATCTGTTTTCCCTTCTCTGCCAACTTTGAAGATGTCCTTTTCTTCACTGGATTTGGGCACTTGATTGTCATGTGTCTTGGTGTAGTTGTCTTCATGTTTCTTACCCTTAGAGTTTATTCAGCTTCTTGGATCTGTGAGTTTATTATTTTTACCAAATTAGAAAAAAATGANATCTGTTTTCCCTTCTCTGCCAACTTTGAAGATGTCCTTTTCTTCACTGGATTTGGGCACTTGATTGTCATGTGTCTTGGTGTAGTTGTCTTCATGTTTCTTACCCTTAGAGTTTATTCAGCTTCTTGGATCTGTGAGTTTATTATTTTTACCAAATTAGAAAAAAATGACTATTATACATTCGGATATTTTCTCTGCCTCCTTCCCTCCGTCAGAGACTCTCATTCCATATATATCAGACCACTTGAAAATGTCCACAGCTCACTGATGATCTGTTCATGTATCCATTGTGGTTGTGCTTTTTTACTTCCTCTGTGTGTTCCTTTGTTCATCACTTATATTGCCACGACTTTAAGTTCACTCATTTTCTCTTCCTCAATGTCTAATAAACTGTTAATCCCATTCAGTGTATTTCCTATCTTATACATTGTATTTTTCCATCTCTAGATGTTTGATTTGGGTACTTTTTCACATCCACATGTCTCTACATATTTTTTTAAATATACAGAATAGTTATAACAGTGTTCTGTGTCCTTTTCTGCTAATTCTATCACCTGTGTCAGTTTAGGGTTCATTGTGATGTGTTTATTCTCCTTATTTAGGCATCTTATATTTCTGCAGCTTTGTGTACCTGGTACACATCTTGCTGGATGATGAACAGAAAGGTCACAGAAGATATGCAGAAAAATATAGAGCACTTTGCTCTATAAGATAATTGGTTATCTTAATATAAGTAGTCTCAATGGAATTCAATAGACATATTCCTCAGATATATTAATAAGAAGATAATGGTAACAGCATGCCATTGTGTTCAATCCATATTGTATCATACTTTATCTAATAAATACTTTCAAACACATATTTCATTCATGTCCCTTTTTCACTATTAACAAATAACATAATTCTGAACCTCCTTGTGCATCTTGATAATTTCCCTAAATTCATAGTTGAGGTAGTTTAAATTCAAAGATAATGAACATTATAAAGACTTTGAATACATGTTGCCAATCTCTCCTCTTCCCATGCAGATTAATTTAGAATATTTTGTGAATCTTTATGCACTGATAAGATTTAAATGAAATAAAATTTATTTTCTTGAATTTTTAGTTAACCTGAGGGTATCCATCTAAACAATCCATTTCTATATAGTCATTTTGAAGGAATAATTCCTATTTAAAACACTTATACACTGGAATAGACTCATTTTTTTCAATTTTTGTGTGGAAAAGTATTGGGGAAAAAATGGTGATTTAATCACATTGTTTGTTGTTTTAATTAAGTCCATTTACCAAGTTTCCCTTACTGAATGAGAGTAAGCTCTAAGCAAAACATATGCATTCTGAATTATCCAAGTTACTAGATAAACCTGCAATTAAAACTACTTGACTAGAGAAGCATATAATATCGTATTATCATGATAAAAAAAATCTCTTGTGTTTTTTTATATATCACAGTGCATATAACAATCAAAGTTATAGCCAAAAAGCCTCAGTGCCTAACACACTGCCTGGCACTTAATGGTTAAGTCAATAAATATTTGTTGAATGAATTAAAAGCCTGTTCAGGAGAAAATAAAATAGATCACCATCACATTCCCTCTTGTGGATGAAGAGCCTGTCTTGCAAGCTAGTCCAAAAATCAATAGTAAAATAATTACTTTAGGATTTTAATAAATTTGAAAATAAACTTTAAAAGTCTAAATTAGGTTTTGTGTCAGTTTCTTTGTCTCTAAAGTGTAATACTCTGCTTTCTAGAATGAACCTAGAAAAACATTGTTTTTCCACCAGAAAAGCCAAGCGTTCTTTAGACACCAGGTGTGTGTGCACGCTCTGTCACTAAGTTGTATCCAGCTGTTTTGCAACCCCAAGGACTGTAGCCCTCTAGGTTCCTCTGTCCATGGGATTTTCCAGGCAAGAATACTGGAGTGGGTTGCCATTCCCTTCTCCATTAGANGTTCTTTAGACACCAGGTGTGTGTGCACGCTCTGTCACTAAGTTGTATCCAGCTGTTTTGCAACCCCAAGGACTGTAGCCCTCTAGGTTCCTCTGTCCATGGGATTTTCCAGGCAAGAATACTGGAGTGGGTTGCCATTCCCTTCTCCATTAGACACCATAGTATACCTTTAATGCATAGCTACCGAATAAATGCGGTTCCCAGTAATACCCACAATTTCATCTCTCCTATTACAAATGTTCATCCAACATAAGCATTTTTTAGACTGGTCAAAATCAACACCTCTATTAAACAGCATTTTCCTCCAGTCAATATTTTTTCTCATTCAAACATTTACTTTCAGCAAGTCTTAAACTCCAGAGATCTAAATATAGGCAACCTCAACTTGAAAAAATTCACAGCTAAAACTAACATATACTCTATGCCAATCTGTGCACCAGCTGTGGATTAAAATGTGCTGAAAAGCAGAACATTTTGTCTCTCTTCAATGATCAAATAGTCGCCTGCAGCATATACAGCTCTCCATTTAATGGGAGGAGGGTGGTGTGGCAGGAGAGGGAAAAGAATCTAGATAATTTTGTTTAGAGGTGTCCAGAGGTGCTGAAAACTACTTAATTTATTGTTATCACCTGGATCTTTAAACAAAAACCTCTGAGTGCAGGGAGAGCAGAGCTAGATGAGTTAGATTCTTGGAAGGAGAGTATCCTTCTGACTTTTTTGAATTACTTTCAGATTTGCTTCCTGTTTACTTTCTGGCAAACATTAAAAAATATCTGCCCAAGTGAGGTAGTAACTGCACATTTCCAAGTTAAAATGACAGATTTATTACAGGGACAAGCATTAGCCAAAGAGTTTATTTATTATTTTAAGTCTCTTGAAAAATGTGCATGCATTTTTACATGAACATAGTATTTACCAGTGTGAATTCTTCTAATATTTGCAGCATAAAATTGCTCAATCTTTTTTTCTAGAAACCCATAGATACAAAATTCTTTACTTCTCCATTCATTTTAAATGACCTCAAAAACTGTACAGGGATTATCTAGCATGGGATGTCTTACCTAAAGAGACTGGTAACATGACCTGCTTAATAGATCAATGAAGCATAGTATCAAAAAGGAAAGGAAAAAATTCTTAAAATTTTTGTAAATTCATGCTGAATATTTATCCAATATTTTGCAGAATGGTCATGTTCTACTAGAGACTCTTGTCTGGTGGCAGAACAATTTGTTTTATTTATTTAGCTCTTAAAATGTAAGTTCTGCTGTCTTCTAACCACTTGGCAAAACAGAATATTTGCAATCCTAATCAGAATTTGTTTCATTCCATTTTAATGAACTATAATTTAAATGCTTCACCATAATTTTATAAAGACAAAGTACACGAATCTTAATTAGATTGCTAAATTTGGAATAATTATTCATTGAGAGTCAAAATGAAAATCTTACACTAAATGAAAAACATATTTAAGGAAAAATATTTGTACATATGTGTGTCAAATTAAAACATGTAGATTTTTATCTTTAGATAATATATAGTTTTAAAAGTAGAACTATTGAAAAACAAAGCAATATAAGTTACACCTTTATTATTATTAACAGGATTTTATATTTTAAAAATACTCACTTTTACTATCTCATTTTGANCAAAATGAAAATCTTACACTAAATGAAAAACATATTTAAGGAAAAATATTTGTACATATGTGTGTCAAATTAAAACATATAGTTTTTTTATCTTTAGATAATGTATATTTTTAAAAGTAGAACTATTGAAAAACAAAGCAATATAAGTTACATCTTTATTATTATTAACAGGATTTTATATTTTAAAAATACTCACTTTTACTATCTCATTTTGAACTTTACAACTACACTTTGAGATACAAAATACAGATACTATTATACTTAATTTCTAGATAAGAGGACAGATATAGAAATGAAGTGATTTTACAAGTTTTAAAGCCAATTTTATTGTATTCTTTTTCATTTTTTTACTTCAAAATGATATACCCATGCATACTCACATCCACTGAATTACGAAAGATAGTCAAATAAAAATTAGACTCAAACTTGGCATGTTTCTTAAAGGGATAAGAAAGCAAAAATTGCTGTTTGCATAAAATAAAATGACATAGGCAATCAGTTCAACTAAAGTCAAAGCATAGGGAAAAAAGAGGGAAGAATTCATAGATGATTAGAAGTTTAAAAGTGATTGTCTTTCTTTCCTCCCAATACACACACACACAGCCCTAATCAGGAATCTAAATGTGAATTTCACTAAAATAAGGCCACAACAAGGAAGTTAAAAGCAATATGGTATAGGTTAAGAATCACTTCATTATAAATTATAATCAGTCCATTTCAGTTGACCTTTTAGGCATGATCAGAAGTTTTTGCACTGAATTTCATAGTTCCCCCCCTTCAGGCAACTTATATTCTTTGCTAAGCTGCTAAGTCACTTCAGTCGTGTCCGACTCTGTGAGACCCCATAGACGGCAGCCCACCAGGCTCCCCTGTCCCTGGGGTTCTCCAGGCAAGAACACTGGAGTGGGCTGCCATTTCCTTCTCCAATGTATGAAAGTGAAAAGTGAAAGTGAAGTCGCTCAGTCGTGTCCGACTCTTGGCGATCCCACGGACTGCAGCCTACCAGGCTCCTCCGTCCATGGGATTTTCCAGGCAAGAGTACTGGAGTGGGGTGCCACTGCCTTCTCCTATATTCTTTATCCTTGACTAATTTATAAAAGGATACATTATTAAATATGCCGTGTCATAGCTACCGTTTATGCTTCCATTTATGCTAGTATTTTGATGGAGCCAGTACATAACATTCATCTTAATGGAATCATATCCAAAAACGATAAGACTTCCTTTTAAATTTAACATCAAAACCCCTCTGGAATAACTAGTTACAATTTTTTTTTTTCATTTGAGTTTCAAGTATCAGGTACTGCACCTAATCAGAAATCAGAGATAAAGATTACTCACCCCAGAAAATTTGCTCTGAAAATAAAAGTGGCCAAGTGTTGAGCTCAATTAAATAGTAACCTATATTACCTAGGGTTATGAATGTCCCACTTGCCCTCACATTTTTTGTCTAACAACACCTCTTGGTGTCTTAAACGCCCAGTAGATCTAAGATTCTGAAGGTCACTGAAGAAATGCCAATGTTATCAGCATACACATTAACACATCTAATGCATCCAGTGTTTATCAGCTATCACCACCTCAACTTGAATTCAAGTAATCAGTTAAATCAGTCACCTAGCAGGGGACCTGAGAGAACAAAATATAGGACTTGTACATTTTAATTAAGAGGAAAACATGACAGAGTTAGGAAAAGTAGGTATAATTTGGAAAAAAAGGGTGAAGAGCAACCAGAGGTTGATAGGGAGGGACTAAACACTGGAGGAATAAATCACTCTCTTTGCTTTCTCCAGCTTCATGAAAAACTGCAGGTCTAGATTTATCCTTGGTTCTAAACCAGCCATTGCAATTTGTGCAATAAACCGACAGATTTAATATTTGGTTTCTCAAATGTTCATGAAATCCCAGCATCTAGTCCACCATATGCACAGGAGCCTAGGGAGCTGCCATGGAGCTGATTCCACATCAAGGTTTCCAACACGTGGTGTATCGGGGGAGGGAGGGGCATTGCCAAAATGTGATACCTGCCTTAGTTTTCCTGCAAATTCTTTAGGCTTTGAAAAAAGCTGAAGCTCAGGGGTATTATGTCCACCACCACTGAATGCTGGGTAAAGAAAAACAGGAGAACACCTTCATCATTACATATTGTGAGAAGCAAGAAGTTTGACCTCTAAGGGGAAAGATAGAGTCTTGAGCAAGCAGTGGGTAATCGGTGCCTCCCAGCCAGAGGAGGCACTAGTCTATACTTCAAAGAAGATCCAGGAAATTTACTCCCCTGAACGAAAAACAGAAATATGAGATAAGTTACCTGCACAGTCTGATTTATTTAGATTTATTCTTCCTGGAGGAGTCTTTCTCTTTGTTTTTTTTCTTCCCAATATATATATATTTTTCTTTTCTATAAGTAATTCATGTTAACTAGAGAAGACTTGGAAAACATACAGATGAAACTATACATCACCTGAGATTCTGCCACCTGGAGATAATCACTAATAACATCTTCGTGTATTTCTTCCCAATCTGTTCCTTTCCTCTGCATATATAGGTGTAGATAAAAATACAAAAATAGAGATATTTTGCCTCATAGGGTACGTATGGTTGTTTAACCCTTTTTTATCCCTCAATTATTTTCTATGAATATTTTCCTAGTCACCCAGATTCTGTAACATGATTTAAAGGCTACTGGGGTCAGGTATGGTGTATGGTGTGCTGCCTCTGGGTGCTGATGACCCAAGAGACTCATGGGCAAATTGATATTGCACAATTCTCACCAGTCTCCTCCTTTCAATGTTGGAACACTCTGAGTCTTGACTCTTAGCCAAGATGAGCTGCCCCGAGCCAAGTCCCCAGTGTGACACCACCTGACTCTGTGTATTACACAGCCTACACTTCCCTCAAGCCTACAACAGTGAACCTACCTGGAAAAAAAGAAAACATTTGCTCCATTGAACACAGTCTTTGAACTGCTTGCCTTGGATTGCCTGACCAGCTGTGCCAGAGTCAAGAAATTTGGCAGCCCCATTTTTCAGCTCCACCTGATCCTGTTTTCCACCCTGCCTGTCCTCATGAGTGAAATACCAGCACGTCCTCCTTCCAAGTCTGCTTTTACGATGAGAAGTGTACAGAGGGAGTGTTGATAGAAACGAGCTGTCATGCATTATATTATCTTGTCTGGTTATCGCTGTACTGGTAAGTGGGTTTTAGTCTGGCAGTACCTGATGTGGATATCACAAAGAGAGGGAATCTTCTTTGGCCTTTTTGAATATTCACTCAATATTCATTATTAATATTAATTTTAATTTTACTGCTCCAGCAAGCCCTTGCCTTAGGGATCAAGTTTCACTGCCCTGGCTCTCCTACCCTGTCCACACAGAGTCCAGCATCCAACATCCTTGGGGAGGTCCTCTATAAGCGGTTTTGAACTAGGTTCTCTCGACATGTGATAGATGTGCCTGGGGTGATGGACGAGGGGATGCCCTGTTTCCTGGAGTTAGGCATGCCCTGCTGGGCTAGCATGATGGATTTCTGGTGGGACCGCTGGGGACTGGCTAGGAGAGGCTTTTCAGCACCACCCAGCGAAATATTTTTTGAAGTATAGTTGATTTACAATGTTGTGTTGGGCTTCCCTGGTGGAATGGTGGTAAAGAATCCACCTGCAATGCAGGAGACACAGGTTCGATCCCTGGGTCAGGAAGATCCCCTGGCGGAGGGTATGGCAATCCACTCCAGTATTCTTGACTGGAGAATCCCATGGACGGAGGAGCCTGGTGGGCTACAGTCCACAGGGTTGCAAAGAGTCAGACACAACTGAGCGATCGAGCATGCATGCATGTCCTGTTAGCTGCAGGTGTACAGCACAATGATTCNGGCGGAGGGTATGGCAATCCACTCCAGTATTCTTGACTGGAGAATCCCATGGACGGAGGAGCCTGGTGGGCTACAGTCCACAGGGTTGCAAAGAGTCAGACACAACTGAGCGATCGAGCATGCATGCATGTCCTGTTAGCTGCAGGTGTACAGCACAATGATTCAGTGTTTTACGTTTGTACACGGCTTCCCAGTGGCTCAGCTGGTAAAGAACCCACCTGTCAACGCAGGAGACAAAGAGATGCAGGTTTGATCCCTGGGTCGGGAAGATCCCCTGGAGGAGGAAATAGCAACCCACTCCAGTATTCTTGTCTGGAAAATTCCATTGACAGAGGATCTTGGCAGGCTGCAGTCCATGGGGTCCCAAAGAGCTAGACAGGACTAAGCATGCACACACGTGCACACACACACATATGATGCATGCACATTATATATATATATTTATACTTTCCAGCTTACAGAGGAGACTTCCTTTCCTTAAATCTCAAAGATTTAAATTCTCCTTCCATTTTCTGCAGCACCTGACACATTACAGGCTAGGATCCTTAGGACTTAACCATTTCTGTCCCACATGTCCTTCAGCCCCACCAATGTCCAGTGTATATCACTTCTCATTAAAATATGTCTATTGCCACCTACCTCAAAATACTTAAATTTTTGCAGTGAATGAGTTAAAGGATGAGACATGATAAAATGCAAATTTTTTCCAGTCTGCAGCAGTTCAATACATAAATTATGCCTTTGATCCTGGCAACTCTTCAGCAACTAAAAAGATGTTTGAAATAGGAAAACAGGAAATGCCACAGAGAAATGTGTCTCTTTGTTTCTTTGGAGAAAAACCTTCCCAGCAGAGGCAGCACAGTAGTGAAATATGCCAGTTTAAGAGTCACCAAACCTTGGAACTGAATTCCTGCTTCTGCCACTTGCTTGGTATAGCAAATTACTTAACCACACTAAGCCTCAAATTTCCTCATCATGAAATAAGAGTACAGGACACCACTCAGTATAACTCTAAGAATTAGAAATAATATATGTAAAGCATTTAGCACAGTGACACTGGGTTACATGGCTATTGTTATCAGTACTTCACAACTTTGTGATGTATGAGTTTTATCCCCATTGTATCTATACATTATCTTCATATTATGCTCACCATACTCAGAGAAGTTAAATAACTTGTCCAGAATTAGAATCAAGGTGAGAGCTTAACTCCAAAACTGTTCTTGACTGTGTTCTGGAGCCCTGGGAGGGACTCAAATATAGAATAGCATCTTAGCAGTTTCCATAAACAATGTAAGGCCATCCAAAGGGACACTTGGCAAATGGAACAATATTTGGTATCAGGATGTGGCTCAAAAGGAAGAACCAAGGCAAAGTGAGGCCTGGGAGCACTGACATGGCTACAACTTCAGTAACTCAGGGAAGTGTAAGCTTAAGGAGCCACAGGCAAGAGAATAGGAAGGATGAGGAAGGTGGGTTGAACCCAGCAGATTAGGGGCTTGTGAAAAGAAATTACTATAGCAGGTCCCAAAAGAGGATCCATACGCACCAAATACTAATGAAGGGACCTAATTCAGACCACATTTCAAAAATATTTTACTTTTTTTTGCTGGGAAAGATATTTTATTTTATTAAACATTTATTTATTTGACACAGGTCAGGAATCTTTTCCTGGATGGGAAGGACTGGCACAAGAGAAAATTATAGTGTTCCAACCAGGAGACTGAGCTCCAGCCAGAAGTGAACAGCAGGATGCACAGCAAACCCAAGCTTTTGGATCAAGCCAGCATGGGGGCAGGAAAGAGAAGAGAAGGAAGGTTTGGATATACAGCCTCACAGGGAAGGCTCCTGCAGCTTTGGGCATAGGTTTCTTGGTAGCAAAGAAATTGAGGAGCAGCAGGGAAGCCTGACAATTGTGACTAGATAAATCCTTTGCTGAGAGTCTTAATTCTAAGCCTCTTCAGGTGGAGGGAGTGAGGTAATTGGTATGTTTTTCTAATGTAGTCAAGAATCGTTCAGGAACAGGCAGGAGATGGAGTCTGCATTTAAATATTTAATTGCATATCTTCAGAAGTGTTGCAGCGGAGAAGGCAATCCCACCCCACTCCAGTACCCTTGCCTGGAAACTCCCATGGGCAGAGGAGCCTGGTGGGCTGCAGTCCATGGGGTCATGAAGAGTCGGACACGACTGAGTGACTTCACTTTCACTTTTCACTTTCATGCATTTGAGAAGGAAATGGCAACCTACTCCAGTGTTCTTGCCTGGAGAATCCCAGGGATGGGGAAGCCTGGTAGGCTCCCGTCTAGGGGGTCTCACAGAGTAGGACATGACTGAAGTGACTTAGCAGCAGCATCAGAAGTGTTGCAGAAAACAACAGTAGGGAAAATGAGGCCCATTTTGGATGCCCACCTTATTCAGTGTAGGTAGAAATGCTTGAAAATAGATTTTCAAATAGGGACGTGGACAACACAGCACCTCTAACCCTAAGTAGAGAGATGATCTCTGAAAGGTCTTTTGCCTAAGATGAATATTCACAAGTGATGTTAGCAGAGGGTCCATTCCCCGTAGCACAAGGTATTGAACTCCAAGAGAGTAAGAAACAAATGAAAGAAACTACATGTTAGAGTTTAAAGTCTGGATCAGGAATTATGAGGCATTCATCTTGAGTATTCAGACTTTCAGTTTAGTTCAGTTCAGTTGCTCAGTCGTGTCTGACTCTTTGCGACCCCATGAATCGCAGCACGCCAGGCCTCCCTGTCCATCACCATCTCCCGGAGTTCACTCAGACTCACGTCCATCGAGTCCGTGATGCCATCCAGCCATCTCATCCTCGGTCGTGCCCTTCTCCTCCTGCCCCCAATCCCTCCCAGCATCAGAGTCTTTTCCAATGAGTCAACTCTTTGCATGAGGTGGCCAGAGTACTGGAGTTTCAGCTTTAGCATCATTCCTTCCAAAGAAATCCCAGGGTTGATCTCCTTCAGAATGGACTGGTTGGATCTCCTTGCAGTCCAAGGGACTCTCAAGAGTCTTCTCCAACACCACAGTTCAAAAGCATCAATTCTTC
>SJYX01001424.1:113272-175762 GCA_006410675.1 Oreotragus oreotragus
AATCCTGCACTGACTTACTGTTGAGATGTCAAGGTACTCAGCTGAATTAAGCATGGACTCATCTCCTGACAGAGACAATACTCTGAAGACAGAGCAAAACACAGAGGATAGGAAGTGGGTATCCTTGATGGGGTGTAAGAATTGCACGTCCAGTGAAGATTTCTAAATAAATTTTGGAAAAAGAATTGCATGTCTAGGTGTTCAGGGTGACCAAGAGGGGAACCAAGTGTCTTTCTATAATGTTTAGTAAGAGAGTGGGATCACTAGATGACATCTAAGGTATTAACTTACCTTAGATATTGAGGATGTTTTCCTTCCATATGGTTGTTCCTGCCTCTCATCCTCTTGCCTGCTACTCCTTTTTCCGTGATCGATTATGGTTATAGAAGACTTTGACATAGCAGACTACCCCCCTCACTCTCCTGAGAGGGCCCATAATGATTATGATAATAATGCCATATATGCCAACAACAGCCTCTGTTACTAATAGTGAAACATCTATTTCTACTACCACTACTTGCCATTATTACTGATAATGTCATTAACAACACTATTATGTGTCACTACTACTCCTACTGTTATTATGATTACTACTATTATTATTAATAGTACTACTGTTAACCACTATTATTCTCTACTATGATTAGCTTGAAAAAAGCATCTTTTATGTCCCAGACAATATTTATAGTCTATTTAAATATAATCCTCTCCATTTATTTAATGGCATTATAATATAAATAATATAATAAACATTTAACATTTGAGGTGGCTAAGTGGCTTGCCCGAAACCATCCAGCTATTACATATGAAACAGATTCCAATCCAGATCTTAGATATTTCAAAATTCACTCTGTATCCACTCCACCATGCCATCTCCCATCTCTCCTATGGGAGAGCATCTTAGAATGCACATTTTAATTGTGTTTACATTTTAATATGATATTTATATGAAAGCTCATTTACAATTATTTATATTTTAAAATATTTAGAAAATTACAGGATACACAGGACAAGAACTTCTTTTTTCTGAGTCACTTGAGAATAATTTGTCCTCCTGATGCTCTAATATCCTTTCTATGTATTTCCTACAAGTAAGGGTATTTTTCCTCATAACCAATACAATGATCAAAATAAGAAAACTAACACTGATATGTACTATCATTTAATCCTTAAATCCCATTCATGTTCTGCTAATTGTTCCTATAATGTCTTTTTTATATAAATTTATTTATTTTAATTGGAGGTTAATTACAATATTGTATTGGTTTTGCCATACATTAACATGAATCCACCACAGGTATACACGTGTTCCCCATCCTGAACCCCCTCCCTCTTCCCTCCCCGTACCATCCCTCTGGGTCGTCCCAGTGCACCAGCCTCTACATGTTGCATTTAGCTATCATATCTCTTTATTCTTCTTCACACTAGAATTGCTTCTTAGTTCTTCCTTAATTTTTATGATCTTGATGCCTTTAAAAAGCAGTTATTTTGTAAAATATCCCTTAGTTGAAGTTTGTCTGATGTTTCCTCATGATCAGACTCAGGTTGTGTTTATTTGATGGAACTATCACAAGTGTGATGCAGTGGTTTCCTAATTGCCTCTTATTAGGTGGCCCACAATTTATATTTATCCTATGACTAATGATATTCACTTTGATCACTGATTGAAGTAGTACATATCAGGATTTACCTCAATAAAGTAAATTTTCCTAGCCTCTCTTGTAATTAATAAACACTTTGTAAGGAGATATTTTAAAATCATGTAAATTTCATCAAACTTTTAATTTATTTATGATTTCCTAACTTACTGAATAAGTTCCATTCTGTTACTGTCATTATCCATTTTGATGCTGAAATTAATCCCTATTTGTCTAGTGGGAAGCCTTTCAAACTAGTGTCTGGATCTTCTTGACATGATCCAATTATTCTGTGACCTTTGGTTTGTTTGCTCCTGGAATAAGTAAGACTTTTCTAAGCTTATGTATTCTCTGCCTCAGTTCTAAAATCAAGTACTTTTCTAACAAGGCTTGGTTTCTTTCATTGGAGAAGGACAGTAAGAAGCCATGATCTGAGCACTAGGTCCATTCGTTGATGATAAAGTTTTGCTGCTCCCAGGCCTCTCAGTAGACAGAACTAGTGAAGGTATGTATGAGTGTGTGTGTGCTTGTTTCTATTTATACATTTATATCTATCTATATCTATTTATTCTACATTTATATCTATTTCCTTCTGTATCTGTATGCATTAAAACTTCAGGGCCCTTTCTAGTTTTATTCCTTTCCACATTTGTAGTTCTCTTCTGATACCTGGATGGCTTTATCCTTAACATAGTTACTTATTTGATCAACCCTCTCAATATAACCAGTTTTCCATCTCTAGTCTTACACTGAAGCCCTCCTCACCTTACTTAGACTCTGATTCATACTAGGCTGCTCCCATAATCTGTGCAAAAGACACCTTTCCTCTCTCAATCTCTGATATTCCCAGTGAAACAATTTATTCAAGTATAAACAAATATATCTATAACTTTAATTATTATCAACATGTTTCAGTACTTTAGAAATAGTTGATTTCAGTAGTTTTATATTTAGCTTCCTTTAAAGAATGATTCTTCACTGTGATATAAATTCAATTATGTTCGCTTGGGGAAGGGATTGGCCCTGAGGCCTAAATTCTGCCTGTAGCCTCTTGGTGTAGAGCCCAGCAAGCTAAGAATGGTGATTTTTTTTCTTACATTTTTCCAGAGTTGGAACATATATATAGATATATATGTCCATGTCTATATCTATGCTGTTCAATCACTCAGTTGTGTCTGACTCTTTGCGACCTCATGGACTG
Source organism: Oreotragus oreotragus (assembly GCA_006410675.1). Lineage (NCBI taxonomy): Eukaryota > Metazoa > Chordata > Mammalia > Artiodactyla > Bovidae > Oreotragus > Oreotragus oreotragus. The sequence goes on from SJYX01001424.1 coordinate 116,111, forward strand.
CAGCACACCAGGCTTCCCTGTCCTTCATTATCTTTCTGAGTTTGCTCAAACTCATGTCCATTGAGTTGGTGATACCATCCAACCATCTCGTCCTCTGTAATCCCCTTCTCCTCCTGCCTTCAATCTTTCCCAGTATTGGGGTCTCTTCTAATGAGCCAGCTCTTCCAATCAGGTTTCCAAAGTATTGGAGCTTTAGCTTCAGCTTCAGTCCTTCCAGTGAAGATTCAGGGCTGATTTCCTTTAGGATGGACTGGTTTGATCTCTATCTCTATCTATCTACCTAGCTACCTATCTATCTATATTTCCATACATGACCTGGAAATCCATATGTATTACTATCTGGTTCTTTACCAAAAAATGTTTGCCAACCCAGACCTGGGATTTCTGAGTGCTCTGTCCACTTGGCTAGTTCATTTACCTGGTAGAGTCGGACATGACTGAAGCGACTTAGCAGCAGCAGCAGCAGCAGCAGCATTGACATACCACTTCCCAGGTACTGCTAGTGTTAAAAACCTGCCTGCCAATACAGGAGATGTAAAAGACACAGGTTTTATCCCTGGGTCAGGAAGATCCCCAGGAGAAGGAAACGGCAATCCACTCCAGTATTCTTGCCTGGGTAATCCCATGGACAGAGGAACCTGGCAGGCTACAGCTGATAGGGTCGCAAAGAGTTCTGTAGATAGAAGTCTTACAGGGCTAACATCAAGATGTCAGCAGAACTACACTCTTTCTGGAACTCTAGGGGATTAACTGTTTCCTTAGTGACATAAAATGAAGTATTTCTGAGCTGCTTAAATACTCAAGGACTCTAAGTAAGTTGCAAAGAACCACTGAAATTGCTATCTCACCAAAACAGAGATAATGAACAACTTGAAAAATCATCATTGAGAAAAAGATAGTTCTAAGGATAAAATCTAAGTCACCCTATTCTTTGTCTTAGATTAAACTTGCTAAGCTCCATTAGCCCTTGATTTGCATGGCCATTAGCAGAAGGCTGGCCTCCAACACTATTTATTTCAATCAACATCCTCTTATGTAAACTCCTAATGCTTGATTATATGAGTTTGTACAAGTACTGAATTAATTGAGTATAACCCATAATTCAAATTCAACATTAAGTCCATTTTGAACTGAAATATGATTGATTGCAAGAATTGTAGAACCCTGGAACTAGAGTATATCAACAGAACAGGGTCATTATTTTTGAGTTACATGCCAAATATTAACAGAATGGGAGGGTCAAATTGCCACCTTTGGGCTAATACATATGGTATCCTTAGAAACCCATAAGCCTGGTTTCTCAAAGGCAAAACTATATTGTCTGGATGGAAAAAAGGAAATCTTATTTGTATTCAAACAAAAATAAAGAGGAATATACAGAAACAGTTCCACAGTCCTGCTAACAAAGGCATGCTTGACACATTGTCCTTTCTTCACTGACACAAGACAAAGAAAAGCTGTGCTCAGCATTTTGTTTATCATTTTAAGTGCATTAAATCTATTTTTAACATATTGGGACCTCCTTGCCTTAAAAAAAGGAAAAGAAGAAATCTCTCCTTTAAAAAAAAAAAAGGTTTTAAATAGCTGCAATCTGTTTTGTTTGTTTTTGTTTTTTTTTTTTTGATTTCCAATTTCCTTTCNTTAACATATTGGGACCTCCTTGCCTTAAAAAAAGGAAAAGAAGAAATCTCTCCTTTAAAAAAAAAAAGGTTTTAAATAGCTGCAATCTGTTTTGTTTGTTTTTGTTTTTTTTTTTTTGATTTCCAATTTCCTTTCCTACCCAAGCAGTACCCCAGACAGAGGTATATAAAGAAAAGGTAACGTGAACAGGGGAAAGGAACAACAAAATATAGACAATTTTCATAATGCCACGAATTCATATTCTACCATTAGTTTATATCCTCACTTAACAGTTTGGGTTAAAATGTGAGTTCCGGTATGATGCTGGTACTAATTGCCTTGAATAATTCATGCTTTATCACTCTCCAGGGCCGTTCTGGAGCCAGGCTGATGGAAGCCATATTTGGTACTTCAGAACACACAACTGATGATTCTCAAGGCTACAAACTACACAGTGAGATGCAGGTACTTGATTCAGTAGGCTGGGAATGCCAGGACAGAGGAGGAACTGGAGAACAGTACCCAGTCCAAGAAACTGGCTGGTGCTCAGTGTATTTCATATGCTCTAAGACTGGAATCTTCCCTGGATTGGTGGATTGTGGCTGTTCATGCTCTTCTTTGGAAGAGCCCTAAAGAAAACCCTCATTGCAATTTTTGCTTTCTTTGGCCCAGGAGAAAAATTCTGAAGTTTCTGATGACTTGAAATAGGTCCTGGAGAGAATAAAGAAAGAAAATTAGAAATATATATGTATATTTTAAAAATACCTCACTCAACTGCCTTGTCTGCGTAATAACAGTGAACATGACTGTCACTCTGAAGACATATTAGCTCATTTAGGTAATTAGTGTGAGCAGCATGTTTCCCTACTTATTCCATTCAATTATAGGGTTCTCACTTTGTCATTACTGGAGTGTCTTAATGTGACTTGTAATTAGTGTAATTACAATCCAATGTTAATTATATCTGCCACTTAGACATAATTTTATATAGTAATGGTCTCTAATCTCAATAACCTTATTATGTTGTTTATTCAAACAGGAATTAAGTCTTCTTTCATGCGTCAAATATGGAGATTACAAAAAAGTACTGCTTGTGTCATTTTGGTAGTTATGACAAGGGAATCTCTGAAATAGCAAAATCATATTTGAGACAATGTCTGCATGTGCAAACAATTACAGCAGTTCCTCCCTGTTTCCAGAAATATGCCTATGTATCTCCAAATAACTGTGTGCAGAGGCAGTTTGAGCCTTGACTTGAATTCTGGGAAGAACTAATGTGTATATATTTAGAAGCCTATTGCAGTGGTTTGGTTTATTAGTATACCAAATATATCCATGGCTGACCATTTCATGGACCATTGCTCTGAGTAACTAGCCATTGTATATAATATAATAATATCACCTCACATTTGAAGAGCATATTATCTTTTAAAGTGCTTTTAAATATATCATTTCAGTTAATCTCAAAAACAACTTTGTGGGAGTAGCAATGGTAGATATCAGATTATTTCAATAGATTGGGAAAAAAAAAAGATCATGTTCACTTAGTAAGGGTAGAGCTGCTAATCAAAAGGCAATTTAGCAGAACAGGTAATAGCATGAACTCCAGAGTTAGATTTCTAGGTTTTAAATCCCAGCAACTCCACTTAGAAGTTCAACACCCTTGAGCGAGTTACTTAGCCCCTCAATCCCTCAGTTTCCTGTTCTATATAATAGAAATAACAGCAGTCTCTACTCTAGAGAGTGATTGCAAGGATTAAATGGGCAAAATAGAAAAAGCCTAAAATGGTTCTTGGCACAAATTAAAAACTAAATAAACATAGGCTAGTATTATTGTTATTCTCATGAGCATTCTCATCTCTAGATTTGTGACTTAAAAGTTTTTTTCCCATAAACCACATCATTTCCTTCTAGATTTCTTATGCTAACTACTAATTAAAGTTTTGATCTTCACACTGTATGGTTTTGTGTACATACAGTATATTTATTGAGAAATAGATAACCCTGACCTGGGCTTCCCTGGTGCCTTAAACAGTAAAGAGTTTGCCCACAATGCAGGAGACCTGAGTTCCATACCTGGGTTGGGAGGATGCCCTGAAAGAGGGCATGGCAACCCACTCCAGTATTCTTGCCTGGAGAATCCCCATAGACAGAGGAACCTGGCAGGCTANTCCCTGGTGCCTTAAACAGTAAAGAGTTTGCCCACAATGCAGGAGACCTGAGTTCCATACCTGGGTTGGGAGGATGCCCTGAAAGAGGGCATGGCAACCCACTCCAGTATTCTTGCCTGGAGAATCCCCATAGACAGAGGAACCTGGCAGGCTACAGTCCATGGGGTCAGAAAGAGCTGGCCATGACTGAGCAACTAAGCACACACACATTCAACCCTGACTCAGTACTATTCAATAAAGCTGAAATAAGAATCCTTTAGCTAACTCAACTGTTATAAGATACAATATTATGAAATTCCTTGGGGCAGATTGAGTAGTTTTATTGCTCTATACAAGTATCAACTTCATATCTCTGACATGCTCAGAGTGGTACTTCTTATGACTCTAGAATTTTATGAATCCTCAAAAACTTAACAGGGTCAAATGCAATAGCAACTGTGAAGTATTCTTTACATGAACATCTAAAAAAATGTTAGCTTTATTTATTTAATAAACCTAGTATCTGTATTTTTAAAAGAAATATTTACTCAGAATATTACAAGTTACAAATTTGTAACTGTAAAATTACAGTTACAAATGGAGTGCTTTCATTTCCCTTAAGCTCAGGTTATTTTCCCAATTTTCCAGAAACAAATAGCTTGCATACCAAGTTTTGAAATGATTTGGCCTCTTTGGATATATGATCCCTACTCTGACAAAGCTGGCAAAAAAGGATATTCCCATAATCTTTGCAGTAATAAACAAGATGGTTTGCTGCTAATGTCTCTCAATTGACAACATCAAAGCACCAATACACAGTATATGGCTATGATATTTTAGACCATTTTCAAAGCTCTCAGGTAGGGGAAATATTAGCTCTTGCAGTGTGCTCTGAGTTCAGAGAAAGCTAGGCCTGCTGGAATTTATAGCAATATAAACACAACCAGCTGGGAAATCTTTGGAATGTGCACTGCTGCCAGAGAGCTAGGCATTAAATATTAACTAGCAATTCTTCTGACTTTTTGTTTTATTCATAATTATTTACACGCAGTGTTGGGACATTTTCTCTGAATAGACAAAGAATACGGAAAGATGTCAATTTCTCCATCTTTCAATTCTTGCAGTAAAGACAATGACCCAGGTTTAAGCTTCAGTTAAATGTGTGGATGCATTCTCTCTTCTAGACCAAGCTTTTGCAATGAGGCATCTGGTTTTAATGTTCTCAACAGCACAAAGATGGCAGCCACTTCAAGCTACACTTGGGTTACAGCTCTCAAGCTCTCCAGCTGCTGGCCATGCTCCAAACTGGACAATGATATCCTTCAGACTGCTTCTCCTAGGGTCCCAGTTCCTTCCGCTATTGTCTGGAAGCATTTCTTCAGAATATTACTGGGGAGTGGCAAAAAGATACGGCAGCAGCAATCCTATCAGAAAACTGCCACATTGAGGGTGGGAGGCCAAGGTAGGAAATGCCAGTGGTCAGAGGTTAGTAACATACTTCAATTCTTGATCCCAGAATTAGCCTGGTGGGCTACAGTCCATGGGTCGCAAAGAGTTGGACACAACTGAGTGACTTTACTTTCACTTTCACTTTTACCTTTAACTGCTCACTTGACCAACTTACATCTTATTTTTCCCATCTGAAATTAGTTCCCCACCCAACAATTTTCCTGATAGTCTATGAGGATAAAACACACAATTATATCATATTTATTGAACACAGTATGTGCCTAGAAATAAATATGAATTACTAATAATGATGATGATTTCATAGGTGAGGGAGCTATCTAAAGAGCCAAAACAATGTTTGTTTAAACTAAGGGCAAGAGCTTGTAATTTTTATATCAGCAGACATTTTAAGAATAGGTACAATAGGGCTTTGGAATTGAACAGTACTGGGTTCATATCCAGACCCCACTACTTCCCAGCTGTATGACCTTGAGCTAGTTACTCAATCTCATTAAGACATAATCTCTTTATCTGTAAAGTAGGGAAAATAAGCATTTGTGAGGGCTATTGTGAGGATTGTATGAAGTAATGAATGTAATGAATCATAAGGTTCTGGACTCAAAGCATGGCAACTGTAATTACTAGAGTAGGCCATGATGAAGAGCATTAGTTTTATGTTACTTGCAACAGGAAACAACTGGAAGGTTTTAAAATATGATAAATGCTTTATGTTTTCAGAAGATCACTCTGCTTTGAAGAAAATGGAGTATAGAATGGTAAGAGGCTACCCAGGGAAAACCACTGGAGGACTATTGTCCAGATAAAGAAAAATAGTACATAATGCGGATTTTTGCAGTGGAAATGGTGATAGGTAAAATAATTCAGGTCATCAAACCAACTCTCTGATGGACTGGATGTGGGATGTGAAAGGAAAGAATCCAGGTTTTGAGCCTGAAGATTGGGTGGATGATGGTGTGCTGGAGCAGATGCTGTGGTGTGCTGCCCAAATCTTCCCGCTTCATTCAGGAAAGGCACTCATTCCTTTAGCCACTAGGAGTATTAACTGCTGGTTGTCCATAGCCAAGTCTTTCCCCAGAAATTGCTTTCTAATGAAAGCAATAGCCTTGTCCAAAATTGAAAATCCTCTTTAGAGACAGCCCCTATCCAAAACATGGTTGATAATGGCCTAACAAGACCAGGCCCCATTAAAATATGGGATAAAATTCAGAACAATTCTAAAATGTTGCTCCAGCTATAGTGCTCCCTATAGACACATTTGAAGCCTTTGTCTAATGCAGCTCAGCTTCTCTCACTGCTCCATCTTACTTCTTACTCCTTTACTGGCATTATTCCAGAAAGTTCTCCCAACACAAATCTCTGCTTCAGAGTCTGTTTTAAGTATCCAATCTAAGATAATTTGGGTTTGTTTTGGTCCTTACAAACAAATTCTAAAATGGGATTTTGGATCTGAATCATCTACTAGCAGGCTGGAGATGAGAACCCTGACACTGATAGACATTGACAGCTAATGTGGCATACGATAGTGGTGCAACTGTTAAAATTATAACAGATGATAACTGGGATGAAATACTGGTAGAAGGAAGTACACTGGTTGGTACACTAGCTCATGTAACTGAGAGGTTCCGGACTATGGCTTTGGATGGCTCTTTCTGGAAATTGTCAATTAACTAATAGCCACTAGGAGTATTAACTGCTGGTTGTCCATAGCCAAGTCTTTCCCCAGAAATTGCTTTCTAATGAAAGCAATAGCCTTGTCCAAAATTGAAAATCCTCTTTAGAGACAGCCCCTATCCAAAACATGGTTGATAATGGCCTAACAAGACCAGGCCCCATTAAAATATGGGATAAAATTCAGAACAATTCTAAAATGTTGCTCCAGCTATAGTGCTCCCTATAGACACATTTGAAGCCTTTGTCTAATGCAGCTCAGCTTCTCTCACTGCTCCATCTTACTTCTTACTCCTTTACTGGCATTATTCCAGAAAGTTCTCCCAACACAAATCTCTGCTTCAGAGTCTGTTTTAAGTATCCAATCTAAGATAATTTGGGTTTGTTTTGGTCCTTACAAACAAATTCTAAAATGGGATTTTGGATCTGAATCATCTACTAGCAGGCTGGAGATGAGAACCCTGACACTGATAGACATTGACAGCTAATGTGGCATACGATAGTGGTGCAACTGTTAAAATTATAACAGATGATAACTGGGATGAAATACTGGTAGAAGGAAGTACACTGGTTGGTACACTAGCTCATGTAACTGAGAGGTTCCGGACTATGGCTTTGGATGGCTCTTTCTGGAAATTGTCAATTAACTAAACAGGCTAATGAAAGTTTGAGGTTGACTGATTACCAACTTAAACACACACACACACACACACACACACAATTTAGGAGACATTTTTGGCAGAATGTAAAGAGAAAATCAACTAAAGTTGAAAGGCAGAAAGGGTGGGTATTAAACCCATAACTAGTATGGAAGATTAGCAGAGCTCCAGAGAAGATGAAAATATGGTCACCATAATCTAGGTTCTGATCTGAGAGTTAGGAGGGAACTATCCTGGTTAATGTACTCAGAAATCGTGAATTCCCAGGCTTCCCTCCAAAAGTGTTCTCTCCTTGCTGTTAAAGCACTGTGTTCCCTCTTACTTAAGAATCATACAAAGGTATTTACCTTGCAAGACAACAGAGAAGAAGGCAAGGAAGGGGGAGAGGGAGAAAAGACAAGGGGGAGCAAGAAAGTAGTGCATGATAAAAGACCTCTAGGACCTAACCAGCATATCCCAGCAAAAATGGAGAAAGTATACATAGGAATAGATTCTGAGAAGGCTGGGGGGCAGGGGATAGGGAGTGGTGCAGGCTATAAAACCGGAAAAAGGAAAATTTATTCATATGGAAGCACTATCCTACGATGATAAGATTTAATGCCATATTCACATTATTCAAGGTTCAACGAGAAACAGAAGCAATAGAAATGTCTAGCTACTACACGCATACATTTGCACATCTATATCTATCTATCTATATACATATATCTCAAGATAAAGATACAGATGTTGATGTCTTTTTTATTTTTTTTAAAAAAAGAATTGCCTTACACAACGACTGGGGCTGGTAACATATATCTGAATTCATAGGAGAGGCAATCAGGAAGGGAAGCTGCTGCTGCTGCTAGGTTGCTTCAGTCGTGTCCAACTCTGTGCAACACCATAGATGGCAGCCCACCAGGCTCCCCTGTCCCTGGGATTCTCCAGGCAAGAACACTGGAGTGGGTTGCCATTTCCTTCTCCAGTGCATGAAAGTGAAAAGTGAAAGTGAAGTCGCTCAGTCATGTCTGATTCGTAGTGACCCCAAGGACTACAGCCTACCAGGCTCCTCCATCCATGGGATTTTCCAGGCAAGAGTACTGGAGTGGGTTGCCATTGCCTTCTCCACAGGAAAGGAAGAGAAGAGCAAAATGAAACTCTACCAGCACAGGTCCAAACTGTCATCCATAATTACTTCTCGCTACGGACGCTTCAGCCCTGCTTTACAGGTCTTCCAAGTGAACAGGCTCCCTTACTTAAAGCTTAGGAACTTGAATTACATCAGCAAAATGACTTCACAGTAACATCTAGATTAGTGTTAACTGAATAACTGGGAACTATAGCATAACCAAGTTTACACATCAGAAAACTCATAACCAATTGATTTCTTAGATATGACACCAAAAATATAAGCAATGAAATAAAAAGTTAGAAAAATTCAACCTCATTAAAATGAATAACTATAGTGTTTCAAATGATGCCAGCAAATATGCAAAAGACAACCCACAAAATGAAAGAAAATATTGCAATTCAAATATTTCAAATGTAATTTGTATTAAGAATCTGTAAATAATTCTTAAAATTTAACAATAAAAGAAAACTCAGTCTCAAATAGCTCAGTCTCTAGTCAGGGAACTAAGATCCCACATGCCTCATGGCATGACCAAAATAAAAAAAATAAAGAAAAATTTTAAAGTGGGCAAAAGACCTAACATTTTGAGTATTTTTGAGGATGATATACAAAGATTGAAGCAATTGTACAATATGTTTATTTTACCCATTAGTATCCTAGTTCAATGTCATCATTGTTTTCTTCATTGTAGTCTTTTGCTACAAGAAAAACTTTCACTTTCCCCTGGATATTTATTGCCTATCCTCAGTTTGTGAGGGGTTCACCCTGCTCCTCATTCCAACTATCTCAGCAAGAAACATCAAAGCGCACCATGAAATTTTACCACTCTTAGGTTAGCTAGCTAGGATGTTACACACTTTGGAAATAACCAATGATCAGAAGTGTCAACTCATCAGTATCTTGCAAACCTTGAATCTCACCTTGTTTCTATGAAATTCTTCTCTTCCCCATTCATGTCAGAAATTTAAAACAAACAAACAAACAAAAAAACCAGAAAGAACCCCAAATCACATTTCATGACACCATTCTGTTCCTCTGCGATCTTTTCTCCTAGTCCAATGAGAGTTTTTGTCTTTCTACCCTGCTCAATCAATCAGTCATTCTTCTAGTAAACTTCCTCTTCCATGTAAATTAAAGTGTTGTCTTCTCTTTCTAGATGATGATTTTTTTCCCCCAAAATTCCTGCTTATCTCTTAAATAAATACAAATATATATATATATAGACTCAGTGACCTCTAGACTCTCTTGGCCTGGGGTTACACTCCCTTTGCCTCTCTCAGGACTCTGTCCCCTGCCTCTGACCACATGCTAAATGTTAATGCTCAGTACAGTTCCAGTCTCTCTGCACTGTTGTTCTCACCCCCTGAGGAATTTCAGTGACTTTCATTTCGTCAGCTCTTACCACATGCTGACAGCCCCAAATTTAAAGCTCCAGGCTTCGAGTTTTAGACTCTTTCATCCAACAGGCTGCTGGACTTCTCCATGATGATGTCTGTCTCAGTTTCATGTCCAAAACTGAACTCAGTTTCCTTTTGAAACTTTTCCCTCCTTCTCTTTGCCAAGTCAAACATTACCCGTTATAAAGCTGTAAGTATTCTTAAGCTCTTTCTCTCCCTCATTCTCCACATGCAAATAGTTACCAAATATTTCTGATTTTACCCCCTAAATAGTTATCCTTTCCTCTCCACCTCTACCATGAGCCTTGCTCTGGCCCTTAAGTATTAATAATGTCCAGAGGGGACTTCTATAAGATTCTCCCATGTCTTTCTCCACTCTTGTCATAACACCCATCTTTCCCATAGCAGATGGGTGATCCTAATAAAACACAGATATGAGAATATCATCCTCCTGAATAAAACACTACATGACCCCCAAGTCCTTACAGAACAATATGTGAGCACTAAATCTAGCTTTTTACAATCTGAAGTGCACCTATTTGACAATGACAGCTAACATTTACTGAGAGATTACTATGCTCCAACTTTATTCTTCACCACTCTTTGCCTTGAAATCTTCTAACAAAAGCAAACTGCTATAGCTCTTCTCCCCAGAGACCCTGATGTTTGCTTCCCACACCAGCTCTTCCCATTCTCTAGAATACCCTCCCTATTCCCAGCTACCCTTCCTCAGGATAATGCTTTCTGATGCTTTTCAAATGCCTAGGGAATTTGACTAAGATATAGATTCTCAGGTATCAGCCATGGAAACTGCCCAGGGAGACTAGGGTAGAGCCACTGTACTTTAAAGTTGCAGCAATCAGTTTCTGGAGCTGGATAACGAGATTTTTGAACCATGGCTTTAAAATAATCCAAGACTTATGCCTTGCCAGGAAGCCTGACCTCATTACCACAGGCATGTCCCTTGTGATCCCGTAAATCCCTATGCACATCTCTACCACTGTCCTTTCCACATTATATATCAGTATTATTACTCTTATGTCTCTCTCCCTTACTAGACTATGAGCATCTTGAAGACAAAGATGGGGTTTTGCTGTTCTTGTCTTTTTTTCTTCAGTGATTAGAACAATCTACCAAATTAGCAGAGTTTCTGCTCCATAAACCTTGATGGTAACTTAATGGGAACCAAAAATGACCAATGGGTAGACGGGTGGTAGGAAGCATAAATTATATATTACCTTCCTCCAATTAATATCGCCCTCCTCTGGTGCTGGTTATAAAGCTGACAGAGGGTGTCATTACCTGTGAAGCAGAGCTCGATAAGCAGTAAAGTATGGGATTCCGATGGCAGCTCCTTGTTCAAAATCCAGTTTTTCTGGCAGTGTGTAAACAGTGTGATCGGCTGCCAGAGCATACTCAGCATAGCCCCCAGAGATCGTCCTGGTAGTGAAAACTCTGTCACCTTTCTGGGGAAAGCAATAAATTAATAAATGCTTCAGGGATTAAAAAGGTTGTCAACATGGGCGTAATCCTTTAGAATGCAACATTTATAACAAGAAATAAAAGGAGTATTTATATATTATTGTCTACATCCTAAGGTCTCATAAAAACAACTTCAAAATATGGAACATTTTTAAATGTTTTATTAAGGGAAACTAGGAAGAAGAAAAATCAAGGGAAAGAGGAAAAATAAGAAAAGAGGGAATGTCCAGAATGGTCTGAAGATTCTGATGATAACTTACCTTTACTGACAGCTTGCTGTGCAAGGCACAGCATTAGGTGTCTAATGAGTGTTATCTAATTTGATCTTCACAACAGTCTATGAGGAAAACTTTCATTACCTCCCTTTAGATAATCCCACTTCAAAGATGAGGAAATGGAGGCGTAAACAAGTTAAGTAATTTGCTCAGATCAAGCAATTAATAAATGGTAGTTAACATAAATGTTTTTTATCCAAAATACTGGGGAGAAGAAACAAATACAACGTAAGGTTTCTTCCAAACACCTGTTCTAAATCCTTTCTGTAGGTTTGTTCCCGCATTTCCCTCATTTTTCACACATGGACCAAACGGCAGGCAATTCTGCCTGGAACCCGACAACAAAGATGAGCCAGGAAAATGTCTTGACCTGTTGCAGCACCAGAAACATGTAACAAACGCTCCATAAATGCCTGCTGGGTCCTCACTACTGGAAGGCAGATGTGTAACTGAGGGTAAGGAAAGGCACCATGCATGCACTGCAGGCTGGCTCCATGTGGCCTGTACACCAAGGAAATTAGACTGCCCAGTACAAGCACCTTTTCTAAATCCTGTTTCCTCAATTAAAAAGAAAAAGTAAATAGTCCTTGGAATAAGCAAAACATTAAGGCAGTAACTCTCCATACACTTAAATTTGCCCTATAATACAACACTATAGGGTAAGGTAGAGACAGAGAAGGTTCCAAGGGCACCCAGGAGTCAAAGACAAGAGTCACTGCTTAACAGTGTTGCCTGCAAACGGTCAAGTATGACTAACATCAGATTAATCCTGTTTTTACAGCTTAAAAACACACTGCATTGATTTCAATATAATCCCAACCTGTTTAAGAATTCACTATGAAAAGCAGTACTTTTAGCTCTGTGATGGATATTAATAGCAAGACATTCTCCCTAATCTCAAGCTTCTTAAACTCCAGGAAGTGGGAAAAAAAGGAAAGAGAGAATTTTACAGCAAGGCAAATCTGATGAGCCATCAAAGATAGATACGAGAAAAAGAAAGAACTATTTCAAAGTTGAAGGAATCAAGAATAGCTAGACTGAGAAACTAGTATTTGAGTTAGGTCTTGAAAGATAAGGGGCTTCCCTTGTGGCTCAGCTGGTAAAGAATCCGCCTGCAATGCGGGAGATCTAGGTTCGATCCCTGGGTTGGGACAATCCCCTGGAGAAGGGAAAGGCTACCCACTCCAGTATTCTGGCCTGTATAGTCCATGGGGTCGCAAAGAGTCAGACACAACTGAGAAACTTTTTCACTTTCACTTCGAAAGATAGGACAAGATCTTGAAAACTGGAAGTGGGAAGAGAGGCTAGCGATAAAAGAAACAAAGTTAAATCAGGGAACAGTGATAGGAATAGGTGCTGAGAAATCACCAGCATGCATTCCCAAGAAATAAGTAGTCTAATATGTGGAATATAATAGTTTTGGGAGATAAAAATGAAAGGAAATGAAAGCTGGAGGGTAAAAGCCCCTGAACCCATGTTTATAAGCTTTGATTTAGTTCTGTCACACAGAAGAGCCAATACAAAGACACAGAGATGAAAGACGGGGGACACGCAGGGAAAAACAAGCAGTTACGACTAAGCTACAGAGTGAGGACTGGGAGATAAGAATGGAAAGATGGGTAGGAGAAAGACCACGAAACAGTCTTCTCCTGTAACATAAGCATTCCAGAAATACCCTGAAATCTATAAAGAGTCGATACACGATTTGAAACATAGTGTAAAACAATCTAAATTACGTTTTAGAAAATTACTCCTTATAGAGCAAGGAAAGACTCGAGGTGCTAGGAGTGAGGGTGGTAAGTTACGTGTCTGTTATAAAAGTCCAGATAAGCGACTGTGTAAGATAGCCAGAACGACACTGCAGTGGGGAGGAAAAGAGGAGAGAGAAAACAGTCCCAGTAAGGGAGAGCAGAGTGAGGGACAGATGAGCCTCAGACCCCGGACGTCACCAAGACAGTCCCACGCGAGCAGCAGGTCTGTTGGGAGAAAGAGAAGCTCAGTTTTAGACACGAGTAAGAGGTTCCTAGAGTTTGCTGATGTGGGCCCTACAACACAACTTTCCGTGATGATGTAAATGCTCTCCATCTGCACTGTCCAACAGTGGCCACTACACACTTGGCTCTATTAAGCAACTGAAGAATAGAATTTTTAATTGAATTTGAATTTCAAACAGCCACATGTGGCTAGTGGCCACCATATTTGGAAAGAACAGGTCCAGCTCCTAAGCTAAAGATATCACACTAGATAATGGAAACTGAGGGAGCATATGAGCCCATCATGAAGAAGAGAATACAAAAGGTAGAGTCTACGTAGGGTCAGTGGGCACTGTGCAACACCAAGATGTGAGGATCATCCAGAGAAAAAGCAGCTTGAAAAAGGATGCTCAGAGAGGAACAGGAGGTGGGGGTTGGGGGAGACCTGGAGAATATAATGTCACAGAAGCTGAAGGAGGTTTTTTTTTTTTTAAGAAAAAGTAAGTGGCTGAGAGTGTCAAATGTCCCAGAGAAGTCAAGACAGATAATAACATAAAAAGACCCATTAGCTTCAGCAATATAGAGGCCATTAGCAACATTAGTAAACATCGTCTCAGTGGAGCGGTGAGGGCAGGAGCTGGACTGCCATAGGCAGGGGAGTAGAAAGCAAAAGGAATTTTCCTGGCTTCCTGGGCCAGACCCTGTTAATCTTCGCTCAGTTCAATTTTGGTAAATGTGCTGCCACAGTTGAGCAGGTCAAGGAATGATGAGGACAGTTGCTAGAACATGAATATGCTATCTAGGTTTTTTATATCTTTTTGCACATAAATAACAAAAGCTCTGATCATAACTCTTAACATCTACATTGACTCAGCCACCTTGGTCTCAATCATAGCTCCAAAAATGTATAGTTGACCTTGCATTTGTTCATCTTTTACTTATTATTCAAAAGAATTAGCCTTCCCTTTATTTTGTGGAAGGAAATTTTGTAGAAGGAAAAAAAAGAAAAAAAACTATGTTGGCTGAGTATTATCAAGAGTTAGGAAACAGTATAATTTCCTTACTTATTATATTCTTCCCTTAAGTATTTCTGTTAAATCAAAGGATCACAGTTCAATTCTACGGGGATGTGGAGACACAGAAATTACCCAACACTTACTCCCAACAATGCAAACAAGCAAGGTCCCTGGATAAAAGGCAATTTCTTTTTTGACTAGAGGAGTCCCCCAAGTGGCAGAAATTGTGTAATCGGGCCTTTTAAAGACTTAAATACAGACACATTTTAAAGCTATGTCAAAATGTTAAAAAATATACATATTAAGCTAAAATAGAAATAATTTAAAATGTCATACCTTGAAGGCAGATACACTCTCCCCAACAGCTTCTATTATCCCAGCCACATCAAAGCCAGGAGTATAAGGCAGAAGTGGTTTTACACTGTGAGTGCCAGAGCGAATGTATGTGTCCACTGGGTTTACACCACATGCTTGGACTTTGATGAGAACCTGCAATGACAATGTACTTCAGTTCATACAGAGCAGTTAGGCATTCATTCAGCATTACCATAGGACTGGAGTGGAGTGATCGTGGGAGCCACAAAAATAGAGGAAAACCCTGCCTTCAGTGAGCTCACATCCCAGTTTTAGAAATCACCATATAAATAAAAAGATAAGACAGAATGGTTTATGTGCTATACTAAAAACATCTGGGGAAAAGAGTGGTGGAGATATCTGAGGGGATATGTGCAGAGACCTCTACATGCTCATCAAACCTATTTTCTCCTCCTGGACAGCAAGGTAGGAAGAATATTCCTTCCTGGTTTCTTCAGAGTTATAAGCAGTCAAATGGAATGGAAACATAAGTGACGAAAGCTACTTTCGGGACTGACCCACACAGTCCTTCCTAGGCAATGTACATAGTGTTTCCACCCATTCTTAGTGACCTCAGAAGACAGGTGTTGAAGGTGGCAGAACCACACAAGAGAAGAAGTACAGGTCTCTAAATCACTTTGGAAGAGAACTTTATGCACTGACATTTTAGATTGTGGAATTCAGTGAATGAGAACCACTGAGATTTTTCTTAAACTTTTTATTTTATATTGAGGTATAGTCAATTAACAATGTTCTGACCGTTTCCGGTGAACAGGTGTGATAGTTTCAGTCACGCGTATACATGCATCCATTCTCCCCCAACTCCCCTCCCATCCAGGCTGCCAACCATTGAAATTTTGAGGCTACATCTATTATGGAAGCTCATCTGACCTTAATACAGGATGATTACTTCTGCTGTCAAAGTAAGGGAGGCCTTATGAAGGAAGTGGTATTTTATCTGGATCTTAAAGGATGAGTAGATATCTTTCAGAATGGAAGAAGTTAAAGGAACAGTATGTGCAAAGACAGAAGGAATGAAAGGACCTCTTGGGGAAACCAGACAAAGCTTGTATTGTCACAGCAGTCTACTGAGCAGAAATGATAAGGAATAAATCTTTGCCAAATCATAACCAAACTGTAAAAACTCTCATAAGGCTTGCTAAGGAAGTTAGACATGGGAGCGATGGAAGGTGCAGTAATAAAAATATACAATGTTTATTGAAAAAGTACATTGTTAAAGTCACTGAAAATGATTAAAATCTATATTTAAAATCTCTTGTATGAGAAAAAGCATGTATGCAGAAGAAAATTATTCTCCCCATGCAGAAAACAAAGATCATGAAAGATTGTAATTGAATAATCATGACTCCATTCAGAAAAATTAAATTACTTCACTACACAGATGATTTTCAACTTCAAAAATTTTCTTATGTTCTTTCTTTTTATACATTTACTTCATTAGTTAGAACTATATGTTCTCTTTGTCAGAGCTTAAGGTGTAAACAGTACAGTGAAGGTAGCTCAGTCGTGTATGACTCTTTGTGACCTTGTGCACTGTAGCCCACCAGACTCCTCTGTTCATGGGATTATCCAGGTAAGAATACTGGAGTGGGTTGCCATTCCCTTCTCCAGGGTCTGTCCTAAAGCAATGTCTTTATAAATCATTCTTTCAAACAATAACGTCATGTGCTAGAGACATACACTCAGGATAATTATTGCCTGTTTTTAAGTAATGATTTCCACCTGATGGTCTTTTGGAATTGGTACAGCAACATCTGACTGGAGTTTCAGCACTTCTGGTCCACCAAATTCAAAAACTCTAATAGCTCTCATCAACTTCTGTCCAGTTGCCATGGTGATTTAGATACTAAGAGAAAAAAAAATAACATATTGTCATATTGTATCTAGGCTATCACTGTGTTTTTCCCCCTGGAGGGGGAAGATCAAACAATTTTTCAAACAACAATTTAAATCATGAGCTTACCACTGATCTCATTTCATGTTTAAGGACCTTTCATCTTACAAATCCTTCAGCTACAAAGCAAAATGCTTCATATTATTTCCTGTAGGGATTCAGTGTTTTCAACAAGGGAATCAAACATACAAACAAAAACATCTGGATAGACGATGCATGATACAATTATCTTAGGTTTCGTTTTGTATAAGCTTGGGCTATAACATCTTAGAAATTCTAGGAGCTAATGTAAGTTTTCTTAACATTAGATAAACAGATCTTCTTTTGTTAGATTATATTTCAGATATAGAGAGAAATATAAAACATACAATAAACATTTACCTGCTACCCAGCTTTAACAAACCTTACCACTGTAAAAACCTAAAACGTATTATAGATGTAACTGAAGCCTCTTCTAACTGTCCCCAAACCCATTTCTGCTGCACAATTCTAGGAGGTGACTATTCCCATAAACTCAGAGCTCACCGTTCTCAGGCAGGATGTAATCCCACTGCTACATGTATTTGCACTGTTAAACAGTATGTGCTATTGTTATTATTTTGCATGTTTTCAAACTTTATAAATAAAGTTTATAATCACAGTGGATCACATTGTACTGAATTCTGCAACTTGCTTTTTCCTCTCAGTATTAAGTTTCTGAGATTTACTAACACTGAAACATTTAGTTTTATGAAGTTCATTCATTTTAACAAAGAAAAATAGCTAACAACTGCTTTGAGTGTAATCTTCTGTAAATCATAAGTGTAATTTATAGTTATCCTTTCTCTTCTACCACTGTAAATATTGAAATGAAAACTCAGAGTTAAAATGAGCTTAGAAAGGTAAAGTATATATATATATATATATATATATATATTAGTTCATTCATTTTAACAAAGAAAAATAGCTAACAACTGCTTTGAGTGTAATCTTCTGTAAATCATAAGTGTAATTTATAGTTATCCTTTCTCTTCTACCACTGTAAATATTGAAATGAAAACTCAGAGTTAAAATAAGCTTAGAAAGGTAAAGTATATATATATATATATATAAAAACTGGAAATCTTACATCTATAGAGATGTAATGAAAGGGCTTTGTCTGACCTCAAAAATTTTGCTTGTCTGCTATGACAATTTCTTGAAATTAACCACACCAAATATTGCTAAACTCTGCCACCACCAGGTACATCTTTGCTAACTTCTGGAGTAATCATATTCACCAACCACGAGCAGCTGAAACATCAAAAAGAGTTGCAGAAACTAAGACTTGAGATGAAAGAATTCAGACTTTCACTGTACTGAAGCCCAACAGGGGACTCCTTGGAACAAAGCTCATGCTAACTATAAAATGCCCTTAAATGTGTGGGGGGAATCAAAGCACTTTGATTGTGTTATGAATGGAAAGTTCTTGATATAATTAACCAAAAGTTGTGCCATTTTAAAACCCTTTATTCAAAATGATTTAATATAGTACCTAGTATAGAAGAGAAAATAAACTCTTCATTGTTAAAAGGCTGTTTAGCAATGAAATAGCCTAAAGGGCAGTATTCTTATTAAAAAAGGGGGTGGGGTCGGAAGCAGGTATAAGCCTCACGCACTGTACAGCAGCTGAGCAGTCTTAGGGTAAGGAGCCCACGCAGGAACTAGGACAGGGGAACAGGCAGCTCATGCCGCACCTACCCAGCAGTTTCACTCCTGCCTTTCTATTTGGATCTTCACTCAAGCTGAGTATTTCTTAAGACTTGAAAGCAAAAAATATATATAAAGAAAATAAAACAGAAAAAGAAAAGGTTGTACAGACCAGAGTTTTCTACTCTGAAAAGAAGAACATAGCTCTTTTTTCTCCTTTTGTCTTCAGCATGGTGTTGTGAAAAGAGTGCGGGCTTTGGAATCTGACAGCTCTCAGTATGAATCCCAGATCTATCATTTACTAGCCATGTGGCCTTGGGCAAGGCAGTCACTGTTTTTGAGCTTCTTCATCTGAAAACTGAATTCTACTCGGGGTTACTATGCAAGAGCCAGGGTAGGTATGAAGCACAGAACCTAGCAAATGTTCACTTCTCTACATAGTGACATCATGATTCCTTGCCCCCTTAGTTTCTCCTTTCCAATTTCATATTCATTAAGATATCTTTGGTTCTATGATCCTATAGTCATCTTTAACAATATTTATTGTAAAATCAAGTCCTTAACCTCAAAGAGTTCACAGTCCAGAGAACTATTCAAACAAAGCACTGATACCAAACATTGGTTGTTATTCATTCAACGTGCGTTTTTGAACATTAACTATAAGGGAGGCACTGTGCCACACACAGAGAGCACAGAGGGCAAGGATAACAAGCCCCAGGCTCTCCCCACTCTGCCCTCATCTCCCCTCAATGCACACACACGCACGTACGCACGCACGTACGCACACACGCACACACACACGCACACACACACGCACACACACACACACACACACACCATGTTAAGAGGTGTAGCTCTCTTTCCACTTTTAATATCTACTTACTTCCTCCCTATTTATTTCTTTCACGCTCTCACATCTATCTTCTCACCAACAGACATCACTAGTCCCCTCAAAAAACTGTAGCAATAATAAAAGCAAAATTACCCTGAAATAGGATCTGTCAAAAATATCTAGCACATCCATTTTTTTCCCTCGCATCTGGACATTTGCTAAGTTGGAAGAAAAGAACAAAGGAAGGAAGAAAGAGACTCACCCTTGATCCCGGATTTAGAAGACCCCACCCGCAGCCCTGTCTTGCCCAGTACTACCACTTAACCTGTGGAGCTCATAAGGAAACAGGGCATGACCTTGACAACTCTAACTTCTACTTTGCTTCTGGTGGTCTTATTTCCTGCTGAGCCCTTGCCACTGTGATTGCTCAGGCTCCAATCTGCAATCATTGCCTTTGAACCCCCTCAACTACCTACAGGATCATCATTTGCTTCATAATATAGGTGTTATGTTAAAAAATTGTTAAAATAGTAATTATTATTCTTAAACCCTTGCAATACCTGATTTCTTCTAAACAGCACATCTTTCACATCCATTAACAGAATTTTCACAATAGGTAGAGAAGCAAGTTACTAAAGCACCATTTAACTATATGCAGAATTGGAAATAAAATCACCATCCTGCTTACAGATGAGGAAACATCTAAGGGGTTGAGATTCACCAGGGTCACACTGAAGCAGAGCTGAAATCCAACACCTTAAATGTTATTGGGCATTT
Organism: Oreotragus oreotragus; assembly: GCA_006410675.1. Classification (NCBI taxonomy): domain Eukaryota; kingdom Metazoa; phylum Chordata; class Mammalia; order Artiodactyla; family Bovidae; genus Oreotragus; species Oreotragus oreotragus. The sequence continues at coordinate 136,478 of SJYX01001424.1, forward strand.
TTTCCCCCCTAACTGTAAAATCCTTTTCATCTCACCTTTTGAAATATTGGCAGAGACGACCTTTAATTTCTTAGAGATAGAATTTATAATGATGATAGTGAGACAGACTGAGCTAGAGATATGAAATTCAGCTAACCTGCAGGTAGCATTACATATTTTATGATTAAGACATCTGCTTTGAGTCTGAAAATTTTCAAATGCCCATAAGTTAAGGGATCTACTAGAGATACACAGAATGTGATCCTTTTAGGAAAACTATAATAATAATAAATAATAATAATTTTCCTATCTATAAAATGGGGCAATGCTCCCTAGCATAGGATCCTTGTGAAAATGAACTGCAGCAGCACATGGGGAAGTGCTTCAGAGCATGCCTGACAGGCTATAAGCTCTATTATTCAGAGTAAATCATTTACAGTCAGCAGCAGGCTCATCACACTGCTTGTGTTTTTTAATTAAAATGTACTTTAGCAGGTTTTTCTATTTATCAAATATAAACTTTCAATCAGAGCACCTTGGTTTATTGTTCAGTTTTACTTTTTAACCTATGAAATGTTGCCAACCATATTTTGCAAATAGAGGACATACAGAATCTAAAATTCTTCCTTCAACACTGATATTTTTCAAGCTATGCTTGAATCCGTTTGGTTTAAATGGAAATTAAAGGGATAGGAAAAAAGTTGAAACTATATTCTCACATAGAATGAACAGATCTATTCACAAAGCCAAAGCAAAGACATATTATTTTTTTTTTTATTCTTACTTTTCAAGAATTTCTAACAAGAAAAAAAAAAACAAAAACTTGGAAAGAGAACCAAACATTATAAATGTGCTACGGTTGATCAAGAATGACTCATAGTATCATATTTATTCTTAAGCCAGAAAAAAAATTTTTTTAGTTAAAAGCAGCCAAAGAAAAGTCTCTTCTTAGCTGAATGACCTTGTCAGGATACTATTTCATGGGCCTGGCTCTTAGTACCCACTTCTGATTAGGAGGGCAGAAGGAGTTGATCAGATAGTTATTCTGACCCCCTGCAGGTGTTTGGAAGAAAAGATTGGGTGGAACTAACTAGTTAGGCTGCTCCTGCGCTGAGGGAGCAGGAGAAGGCAATGGCGCCCCACTCCAGTACTCTTGCCTGGAAAATCTCATGGACGGAGGAGCCTGGTGGGCTGCAGTCCATGGGGTCGCTAGGAGTCGGACACGACTGAGCGACTTCACTTTCATGCATTGGAGAAGGAAATGGCAACCCACTCCAGTGTTCTTGCCTGGAGAATCCCAGGGACGGGGGAGCCTGGTGGGCTGCCGTCTCTGGGGTCGCAGAGTTCGACACGACCGAAGCGACTTAGCAGCAGCAGCAGCGCTGGGGGAGCAGAGCTCCGTGGGATTTGCTACTGCTGACCAGACACTCATGGAGTGTCCCAACGGTTTCAGTGGGAATCACACAGCCATTTTCCACTAATGCTGTGCTATGCTCAGTCCTGTCAGACTCTTGGGGACCCCATGGGCTGTAGTCCGCCAGGCTCCTCTGTCCATGGAATTTTCCAGGCAAGAATACTGAAGTGGGTTGCTATTTCCTCCTCAATGGGAATCTTCCCAAGTGAGGAATCAAAACTGCCTCTCTTACCTCTCCTATGTTGGCAGGCGGATTCTTTAGCACTGTGCCACGTGGGAAGCCATTTCCACTAGTTGCTGACAATCAGTCCAAACTTGAGCCTTTCAATCATTAATACACCTTCCTTGGTCACTGAGATAAGTCTCCTCTAGAAACGTGTAAATACCCAACGATATGCTAACAGGGAATTTTGTTTTTTGAAGAGTCTCCTAGATGAGGGTCATGGCGGGGTGGAAGGGGTCTACACAGTTCTCTCCAAGACGTCACCAAAGCAGAAGGAAAGACCGGAAAGAAGATGCCCTAGGAAACCCGAACCCGAGCGGCCGGCCGCGGGTCACAGCAGCCGCGAGAGGCGGCAGGAATCCAGAGCCCAGGCCGAGGGGAAATCTAGTGGGAGGCAGGCAGGCAGAGGCTACGGGGTGGGCGCCCCGCGGTGGGACCCGAAACGCTGACTCTGCCAGTAAGCAAAACCGGGCTCTCAGGACCAGTAAGTCAAACTGCCCTGGTGACCTACAGGTGATCAACTTGCAGCCGCAGGTGCGGAGTAACTTTGGCCACAAACTCCTTATCCCATGGTTCTCGGGGAGGACGGGACGCAGGAAAGGAACGCAGCCAAAATCCAACTCGGTTCCTTTTGGACGAGCGCGGGGGAAATCCTCAGCCTGAACTGAGGGACTTTTAAAACCACTTACCCCGTTCTAGAGTGGAAAATCAAAACTTCCGACCGTCCCCCGGGATCGCACTGGAAAACCAGGCGGGCCCGGCCGGCCACAGCAGTTTCAGGCTCCGCCCCGCCCCGCCCCAGGGGCGGGTCCCAGGAAGGAGTTTGGACCTTCCCGGCCACCATTGACTTCAATATGGCTGCCTCCAGGGGAAACAAGGCTAACGTGAAACGTCCAGACCCTACCTAACTCCTTCGTCGCATGGATCTTAGCGCAGAGTTCAAGAGGTGGAAGGCGCAGTGTCTGAGCAAAGCGGACCTCAGCCGGAAGGGCAGTGTGGACGAGGACGTGTTAGAGATTGTGCAGCTTCTAAATGGGCAAGAACGGTTTTTCACCACCAGTTCCTGCGCTGGCCGAATCATCCTCCTAGACGGGGTGAGGACCCTTTATGCCCTTCCAGTCCTGCCCTGTAGCGTGCGCGACGGGAACTCCTACACCCGCCCGATGTCACACCCCAACCCAGCTTGCCTGTTTGTCCTTCTGCTCGGTGGTCTCTGCCTCTTTAAACTGACAGCGTTCAACGGATGTGTCTAAACTTTCAATGTTTTTATTAATTACTTGGGAGAATTTTTAAAATACATATTCTGATTCTATACATCAAGGCTAGGGCTTAATCTGCATTTCTTACAAGCCCCCAAATAATCCTGAAACTGCTAGCCTGGGAATGATGTTGAGTTGCAAGGGTTAGAGACTTAAAAAAAAAAAAAAAAAAAAACACTAAGGGAATTTTATTTTTTCAATGCTAAGGAGATTTAAAGATTTTCTAGGCTGGCGAGGCGGCTCCCTTCTGGTCGGCCGCTCTACCAAACCATTGTTAACCAGTTGATTGCTGCTCGCTGTGGTTAAGGAGTTCACTGCCTCCTAGTGGCCCACTCCATTATTACAACTCTGGTAATTTTGCAGTTCAGTTCAGTTCAGTCGCTCAGTCGGACTCTGCGACCCCATGAATCGCAACACGCCAGGCTTCCCTGTCCATCACCAACTCCCGGAGTTCACTCAGACTCACGTCCATCGAATCGGTGATTACTTTGCTTCAAAAAAGGAAGCCACGAGGGAAGCCTTTGTGTCTCAGCTGGTAGAGAATCCGCCTGCAGTGCGGGAGGCCTGGGTTCGATCCTTGGGTTGGGAAGATCCCCTAGAGAAGGGAAAGGCTACCCACTCCAGTATTCTGGCCTGGAGAATTCCATGGACTGTATAGTCCACGGGGTCGCAAAGAGTTGGACACAACTTTAAAACTTTAGCATCCTGCCTGGCATATTAAGTGCACTATAAAATTTAGCTGTGTGTTCACTTTAACATTAAGATTGAATTCAGAGTTTGCAAGACACCATTCTTGTAAACTCATTCTTTAGATCTCTCACTGACAGGTCATGTGAATGTCTCCCAAGTTAGCAGGGTCTATTCATTCTTATTTTGCTTCCATTGCTTGGCTTGCTTTCTCTCTCTTCCCTCATTTCTCCTGCCCTGTCTTACCTGAATTTATGCAGTGATTTCCTAACAGGTCACTGAATTACCAGTCTCCCTACCCCAAACCATGTTACACACTGGTAACAGATTCCCCTTTATAAAGCACAGTTTGTGTATGTCACTCATCTATGCTGAAATACTTTGTGCTTTGTTGTGCTTAGTCACTCAGTCGTGTCCACCTCTTTGCAACCTCATGAACTGTAGCCCGGCCAGGCTTCTCTGTCCATGGGGATCCTCCAGGCAAGAATACTGGAGTAGGTTGCCATGCCCTCCTCCAGGGGATCTTCCCAACCCAAGGATGGAACCCAGGTCTCCTGCACTGCAGGTGGCTTCTTTGTGGTCGGGGCCACCGGGGAAGCCCTGGTGAAATACTCTAATACACTTTTCAGCTGTTTTTCCCCTCCGACTCTTCATCTTAATCTGGTCACTGAAACTGAACTCTTCTCTTTTTCCTCTTATATTTATCTGCCTTTGTTCATCTTTATTTTTCCTGGAATGTTTACCCCCATCTTTGCATATCTGAGACATACCTCCCCAAACTCCCCTTTCCTACCTGAGCACAAACACACACATCCACTTGGAAGCAATGACTACTTCTTCTGAACTATCTTTAGGACTTTTTCCTGAACATCTTTTCATTTTATGTATTACCTTATACCTTGTATTTATTTTCACTTTGCCTTATTTCTGGAAGAATTTGGATCAGCTTACAAGTAGGCACTACAAGAAGGAAAATAAAAAGTGAGAAAATCTGGATAAAAGGAGTATAGATAAGATGAAGCAGAAATGGCATTAGTTCTCAAAATATACCACGAGACTGTTAATTTGCTAGAGGTGGGTCACACATTTGGTTGTAAGATTTAGGGCAGCCAGCATTAGATCAGAAACATCAGTCCCTGACTCAGGTCATTCAATGAAAACAGATCAGTTATTTGAAGAAGCACAACTCTTCTCCATTCTAAAGCCAGATGGCAAAGGCTCCTGTGTACCTAATGTATAAAAGTCACCTTGTGGAAGTATGGTGATTGATTTATTTTCATGAAACACAGCATGTCTATATTTTAATACACAACCAAAATATAAAACATCATAGTAAATTGACAGTAAAATATGGTATTTTCATTGCCTGACAAATGGTTAACCTTAGTCATAAATGAGCTCTTGGAAACCAGTAACAAAGACATTGATAAACCAAGACAAATAAAAAAAAAAAAAAGAAGAAAATGAAATAACACAAGTGACTAGTAAGGATTAAGCATAAGAAGATGACTGAGTTGAACAGTAGCAAATGAAAAGCAATTTCTTTGTAATACCATATTTGGATTTGACCTGGGTCTCCTGCATTGCAGGTGAATTCTTTACTGTCTGAGCCACCAGGGAAGCCCAATATTAACATTTGTACAGTTTTAGGAAACATACTTACATAAACACTGGGGGCCAAGATTGATGAAATCCCCTCTGTATAGTAGGGGAAAATCTATTATAGTTTAGACTCAAAACTATAAATTTTGGATATTTTTAGTCTTAGCAGTTCCAATTTGTTGGAATTATTTCAATAAGTTAGTTGGAAAAATTTACAGTTTATATATAAACCATGTTTACTGCATAGAAAGTTCATGTGGTTTCCTGTATCCTTTCTCAATTGTCCTTGAGGATAGGATCTGTTTATATGTATTGTTGTTCAGTCACTCCGTCAAGTCAGACTCTTTGTGACCACATGGACTGCAGTAAGCCAGGCTTCCCTGTCCTTCACCATCTCCCAGAGCTTGCTCAAACTCACGTCCACTGAGTCAGTAATGCTATCTTACCATCTCATCGTCTGCTGCCCTCTTCTCTTTTTGCCTTCAATGTTTCCCAGCATCAGGGTCTTTTGTAATGAGTCAGTTCTTTACATTAGGTGGCCAAAGTATTGGAGCTTCAGTTTCATCATCAGTTCTTCCAATGAATATTTAGGACTGACTGCCTTTAGGATTGACTGGTTTGATATCCTTGCTGTTCAAGGGATTCTCAAGAGTCTTCTCCAAAACCAAGCTAGAAAGCATAGTTCTTTGGCACTCAGCCTTCTTTATGGTCCAGTTCTCATGTCCATACATGACTACTGGAATAATCATAGCTTTGACTATGCGGACCTTTGTTGGCAAAATAGTGTCTCTGCTTTTTAATATGCTGTCTAGGTTTGTCATAGCTTTTCTTCTGTTTATATTACAAAGTACCTAATAGAACTTGACAAATAAACATTTTTACAGTTAATAAGCAAAGAATACTGGTAAAATATTTGCCTTCTTGAAATTCTGAACTTTCAGTCCTAGCTCTTCTCTTTGGTGCTACATATAAAGTCTAATCCAGACGTCACAAATTTATGCCTATAGTGACTAGGGACATAGAAAGGTATGAACAGATCAGGCATCAGTAAAAAGTGGTAGATCCTGTGTGGGACTGGAACAGTGCTTTCTTATAAAAGGAATTTTTAAAAATATTTTTAATGTTCTGCTAATCATATAAAACAGCTAGAGTATAACTTAGGGGCTACTAGTATACAACCCCTTGTAATAATACCTTTTCTTCTAACAAAAACATGACCGTATTTCAGAAAATATTAAGTATTTTTGTCTTAATAAACAAATTACTTTATTTCTATCTCAAATAATCATTTCATTTTTGTTTTATGTTTAATTTTATCCAAAAGCCTATTCAGTTGTTCTTAGTTATACTTAAAACCACCACTTGGGATTCTTAATTCTTAGGAGAAAGCCTAAAATGGGCTTCCCTGATGGCTCAGCCAGAAAAGAATCCTCCTGCAGTGTGGGAGACCTGGGTTGGAACTCTGGGTTGGGAAGATCTCCTGGAGGACAGCAGCCTACTCTAGTATTCTTGCCTGGAGAATCCCCACGGACAGAGAAGCCTGGGGTTGCCTAAGAGTTGGACACGACTGAGTGATTAAGAACAGCTCAAGCACAAGATATGCTACACATTGTACTTCTTATTTTATAAATATTATGTGACTAACTTGTGTTATTTTTTCATTTTAGAGTGTACAGGGTTCTGAGGTTCAGAAACAGAATTGTTGCTGGCTACTGGTTACACACAAAGCCTGTGTGAAAGATGATGTGGTAAGTTTTTATATATAAATTTAGAAATAAACTTTAATTCACAGTCACTTTAAATATATATATGAAAAGAATAGAAAATTCAATTTATGTGCACAATTTTAATGACTGCAGATTACAAGGGCTAAAGAGCATTCATTACAATGGCTGTTTTTTTAGTTGTGGGAGACTACTGTCTGTGCTGAATTATTTAGTTCCCTAAATTAAAATGTTTAGGTGCGTTCATATAAATTCATATTAGTCAGTAATTCATTACATTACTGGCTTGGGTGCCTAAATGTTGTCTTCAGAGTACTCACTCAGTCCCCTCTGGGTACTGGTTCTCTCTGTATGTTTGCCCTTCTCTTCTGCTGCAGATAATCTTTGTGCCAGGAAAGACAGCTGCCAGCAACCCCAGCAGAAAAAGATTCACTTTTAAGATCCATGCATTACTTCCAAAGGACTCTGAGTCATCTTGCCTGGTGAGGTATTCTCTGCCAAGATGAGTTATCTTTGGCACTAGAATAGAATGCTCTCCTTGATTAGACCAAGGCACTTGTTGTCTGATATTATATAGTGGGAGCAATGAGTGACAGGGTCACAGCTGACAGTCACATCAGAATCAAATGGTGTGAAGGAGGGAGAATGGTGCAGGTAGGTTAGGCAGACAGAGGTAACAACTGCCTTGTCCAGATTCTGTTGTTCAGTCACTGAGTCATATGCGACTCTTTGTGACCCCATGGACTGCAACACACGAGGCTTTCCTGTCCTTCACCATCTCTCAGAGCTTGCCGAAGCTCATGTCCATTGAGTCAGTGATGCTATCCAACCATCTGTCGTCCCCTTCTCCTGCCTTCAGTCTTTCTAGCATCAGGGTCTTTTCCATGAGTCAGTTCCTCCCATCAGGTGGCCAAAGTATTGGAGTTTCAGCATCAGTTCTTCCAATGAATATTCAAAACTGATTTCCTTTAGGATGGACTGGTTGGATCTCCTTTACTTGGGATTCTTAATTCTTAGGAGAAAGCCTAAAATGGGCTTCCCTGATGGCTCAGCCAGAAAAGAATCCTCCTGCAGTGTGGGAGACCTGGGTTGGAACTCTGGGTTCGGAAGATCTCCTGGAGGACAGCAACCTACTCTAGTATTCTTGCCTGGAGAATCCCCACGGACAGAGAAGCCTGGGGTTGCCTAAGAGTTGGACACGACTGAGTGATTAAGAACAGCTCAAGCACAAGATATGCTACACATTGTACTTCTTATTTTATAAATATTATGTGACTAACTTGTGTTATTTTTTCATTTTAGAGTGTACAGGGTTCTGAGGTTCAGAAACAAAATTGTTGCTGGCTACTGGTTACACACAAAGCCTGTGTGAAAGATGATGTGGTAAGTTTTTATATATAAATTTAGAAATAAACTTTAATTCACAGTCACTTTAAATATATATATGAAAAGAATAGAAAATTCAATTTATGTGCACAATTTTAATGACTGCAGATTACAAGGGCTAAAGAGCATTCATTACAATGGCTGTTTTTTTAGTTGTGGGAGACTACTGTCTGTGCTGAATTATTTAGTTCCCTAAATTAAAATGTTTAGGTGCGTTCATATAAATTCATATTAGTCAGTAATTCATTACATTACTGGCTCGGGTGCCTAAATGTTGTCTTCAGAGTACTCACTCAGTCCCCTCTGGGTACTGGTTCTCTCTGTATGTTTGCCCTTCTCTTCTGCTGCAGATAATCTTTGTGCCAGGAAAGACAGCTGCCAGCAACCCCAGCAGAAAAAGATTCACTTTTAAGATCCATGCATTACTTCCAAAGGACTCTGAGTCATCTTGCCTGGTGAGGTATTCTCTGCCAAGATGAGTTATCTTTGGCACTAGAATAGAATGCTCTCCTTGATTAGACCAAGGCACTTGTTGTCTGATATTATATAGTGGGAGCAATGAGTGACAGGGTCACAGCTGACAGTCACATCAGAATCAAATGGTGTGAAGGAGGGAGAATGGTGCAGGTAGGTTAGGCAGACAGAGGTAACAACTGCCTTGTCCAGATTCTGTTGTTCAGTCACTGAGTCATATGCGACTCTTTGTGACCCCATGGACTGCAACACACGAGGCTTTCCTGTCCTTCACCATCTCTCAGAGCTTGCCGAAGCTCATGTCCATTGAGTCAGTGATGCTATCCAACCATCTGTCGTCCCCTTCTCCTGCCTTCAGTCTTTCTAGCATCAGGGTCTTTTCCATGAGTCAGTTCCTCCCATCAGGTGGCCAAAGTATTGGAGTTTCAGCATCAGTTCTTCCAATGAATATTCAAAACTGATTTCCTTTAGGATGGACTGGTTGGATCTCCTTGCAGTCCAAGAGACTCTCAAGAATCTTCTCAAACACCACAATTCAAAAGCATCAATTCTTTGGAGCTCAGTTTTCTTTATCATACAGCTCTTACATCCATATATGACTACTGGAAAAAGCATAGCTTTGACTAGACAGACCTTTGTAGGCAAAGTAATGTCTCTGCTTTTTAATATGGTGTCTAGTTTGGTCATAACTTTTCTTCCAAGGAGCAGGCGTCTTTTAATTTCATGGCTGTATTCATCATTCACAGTGATTTTAGACCCCAAGAAAATAAAGTCTTTCACTGTTTCTATTGTTCCCCATCTATATGCCCTGAAGTGATGGGACCAGATGCCATGATCTTTGTTTTTTCAATGTTGCGTTTTAAGCCAGCTTTTTCACTCTCCTCTCTCACCTTCATCAAGAGGCTTTTTAGTTCCTCTTCGCTTTCTGCCATAAGGGTGGTGTATCATCTGTATATCTGAGGTTGTTGTTTTATTTCTCCCAGCAATCTTGATTCCAGCTTGTGACTCATCCAGCCCAGCATTTCACGTGATATACTCTGCATATAAGTTAAATAAACATGGTGACAATATACAGGCTTGACGTACTCCTTTCCCAATGTTGAACCAGTCTGTTGTTCCATGTTCAATTGTGACTGTTGCTTCTTGACCTGCATACAGATTTCTCAGAAGGCAGGTTAGGTGGTCTGGTATTCCCATCTCTAAGAATTTTCCACAGTTTGTTGTGATCCACACAGTCAAAGGGTTTAGCATAGTTAATGAGGCAGAAATAGATGTTTTTCTGGAATTCCCTTGCATTTTCTGTGATCCAACAGATGTTGGCAATTTCATCTCTGATTCCTCTGCCTTTTCTAAATCCAGCTTGAACATCTGGAAGTTCTCCGTTCACATAACAGATTCTAGCTGAAGCATAATAATACATGTGTCTTAATCTTCAATCTAACAACAAAGCAATTAGATCTAGTACAGTCTTTACATTCCATATTCCTTTATTAAAAATATAAAGTAATAGTTTACGCGTTTGAGGTATGGTTTGAAAGAATGCCACAGATGGTTTATGAGAGGATTAGAAATCAAGTCTCCTAAAAGAATAAGCAGATTAATGAGTTTTAGAGAAAGGGAGCCAAGAAAGCAGAGTGAAGAGTTACTGTGGAAGAACGATGCAGAGTGAGTCTGAAAGTTCCTTGGAAATATTGAAGTACATAAGATAAAGGGCCACGAAGGAACAGGATCGTGTACTTGTGTCTAAGCCTCATGCTCTCCATATATTTAGATTGAGGCCCTGAAGAAAGCGAAGGGCGATGCCATTTTGAAGTTTGAGCCCCTTGTTCTTCACGTGCAGTGCCGACAGTTGCAGGATGCCCAGATTCTGGTAAAGTTTTGTGATTATACTTGAATTGATAGGTATATGAGTAGATGCGGTTTTGAACTTTAAATCTTCTACCACAGTTAATACAATGCTAGTTTAATCAACTAATGTTTTATCTAATTATAGATTTGAGGTTATATGTGTTTCAGCAGTTTGTAGAGCTACAGTGTTTATGTGGTTAGCCAGATGATCAGAATTTAACAAATTTATTTTCTTACAGCATTCAGTGGCAATAGATTCTGGCTTCAGGAACTCTGGCATAACTGTGGGAAAAAGAGGAAAGATTATGCTGGTAAGGTACCTTTTGGTGAAAAGCAATTCTTTGATCATGAAGTAATCCAGATTATCAAATAACCTTCTACTCAAATCTTCCTGCCATTCCCTGTTCAGAAACCTTTAGTAACTGACTTTTCTGTACAGGGCAAAGTCCAGAGTTCTTAGCTTTACATTTGAGGCCTTATAATATTCCCCTCCACTTACTTTTCTGCTTCCTTGGTGCCTCAGATGGTAAAGAATCTGCCTGAAATGAAGGAGACCCGGTTTTGATCCCTGGGTTTGGAAGATCCCCTGGAGAAGGAAATGGCAACCCACTCCAATATTTGTGGCTGGAGAATCCCATGGACAGAGGAGCCTGATGGGCAACAGGCCATGGGGTCACAAAAGAGTCAGACATGACTGAGCGAGTAACACATACAGCACTTACTTTTAACCTGGTTCTCTTTGGCCTCCGCATTCTGAATAGTCACGGCCCAATTTAATCAGCACCATGATATATTGGGAAGAATCACAGATGGGCCCTAAAGTCCTCTACAGGGACCCATCAGGGACTGAACTTTTTCAGCTGTATCAGGGATCTATCAAATCGCTGCCCTAGGGCCACATCCAGCCCATGAGAGACTAGTTCTAGTACCCCTATTTGATTAATTGCTGTCTAAGGTTGCTTTCGTGCTACAATGACAAACATTATATGGCCTGCAAAGTTGAAATTATTTACTGTCTATCCTTTTACAGAAAAAGTCTGCCATCCCCTGGACGAGAGGATCTTTAAAATTCCTTCCAAGTCCCACAGCCTCTCTGAGTCCTTTCCTGGCCAAGCCAGCCCCTAGTGACTTTTGCCCTCTCCTGTAGTAGCTTCTGTTCGTGTTTACTGTTTGGAATGGTGTACATTGTTTGCTTTTGTAGTATTTCACATTGTCTTCCATGCTAGCTCCCTAGACTTCCCAAATTTCTATCTATTTTTTAACAAATAACCTACTTTCCAAAAAGAGGTGGCTTACAAAAGAAGACATCTGTATCAGTAAGTTCAGTTCAGCCGCTTAGTCATGTCCGACTCTGACCCCATGAATCGCAGCACGCCAGGCCTCCCTGTCCATCACCATCTCCCGGAGTTCACTCAGACTCACGTCCATCGAGTCCGTGATGCCATCCAGCCATCTCATCCTCTTTCGTCCCCTTCTCCTCTTGCCCCCTATCCCTCCCAGCATCAGTCTTTTCCAGTGAGTCGAATCTTTGCATGAGGCGGCCGAAGTATTGGAGTTTCAGCTTTAGCATCGTTCTTTCCAAAGAACACCCAGGACTGATCTCCTTTAGAATGGACTAGTTGGATCTTCTTGCAGTCCAAGGGACTCTCAAGAGTCTTCTCCAACACCACAGTTCAGAAGCATCAATTCTTCTGCACTCAGCTTTCTTCACAGTCCAACTCTCGCATCCATACATGACCACTGGAAAAACCATAGCCTTGACTAGACGGACCTTTGTTGGCAAAGTAATGTCTCTGCTTTTCAATATGCTGTCTAGGTTGGTCATAACTTTCCTTCCAAGGAGTGAGCGTCTTTTAATTTCATGGCTGCAGTCACCATCTGCAGTGATTTTGGAGCCCCCCAAAATAAAGTCTGATACTGTTTCCACTGTTTCCCCATCTGTTTCCCATGAAGTGATGGGACCAGATGCCATGATCTTCATTTTCTGAATGTTGAGCCTTAAGCCAACTTTTTCACTCTGTTTCACTTTCATCAAGAGGCTTTTTAGTTCCTCTTCACTTTCTGCCATAAGGGTGCATGACTAAATAGAAAAGCAAAGCTCATGGTCCTGATTTGAGTCCCCATCTCACGCCCCACTATGTGCGTCTGGTGGCCCGAGGAAAAACAGAACCGCTCTTCCACCTTTCTCTCCTTTGTCTTCTATATTAAATTAGTGACAAATCTGTCACATCTACCTCTAAGTCCTCACTCCGGACTCCACCTCTCCCAGCCCTCTTCCACTGCCCCTACGTAAGCCCTCTTCATCTCTCACCTCTGTCTTTACAGCAGTCTCCTGCCTGGCCTTCGTCCTCCCCATCTTTTCCCTCAGTCCCTCTAGCCAAGTGTCAGAATGCCTGTTTTAAAGAAGTCAAGGTCACCTTGTATTTTCTCTGACTTTCAAGACCTTATAGAAATAAACTGTTTTGCATCTACCTTACTTATGCCCACGTTCCACTAGCATACTTCCACTCCAGCCCGAGAAAATGCTGTTGGTCATTTCCCGAACGTATTATGCTTTTCATGTCCTATTACTATAGGAAAGTTCTTTCTCTGGCTCAGTGCTCCCCTTCTCCCATTTTTACATCCGGTGAAATTATACATATGCTTTAAAATCCCGTAAAACCACCACCTGTCTCAGTTAGTTGCTCCTCTTCTATTGAATACGTTTCCTTAGTAGTGTTTGTGTGTGTGCACATGCATGCATGCACACGCACATTTATGGGTTTCTTCTTGGTACCGTGTTGGATTGTGAGTCTTTGTTCACTTGGTATTTTGTTCAGACGTGTTAGCTGTCTTTCAGATGGTGTATTCATCCTGTATCTTCATATCTTCCGTGGGGCCTGGAAAATTGCAGACACTCAGTAAGGGCTCGTTGAATGAATTTTTCTGCCTCATAGGAGTTTCTGTTGTTTCTTAACCTATATCCAGTGTTTGGATTTACTGGGAACATGCTGACTGTTTCCTCCATTGGCAACCCTAAAGCATCAAGAAAGCAGCCACTTTGTGTGATGGAATAGGCCTGCTTTATCTTGTCACCACCCCGCACAAGCAGTGCTAAGAGGCCCTTCAGCATCCAAGCCATTTTGATTTTCCCTTAAAACTTCTGTTGAGGTTTCATTTATTTTGTTTCTTTAAATTGTGTATTAAAACTTTCTTAGATTTAATGAGATTGATACTATTACGTTTATTTGGACTCTTTGATAATATCTGCTTCTCTGAAAGACAATGTATAAAACGATTTTCTTTGCAAATGACTTTATATGATGGGAAAATCTATTCACTCTCCTTTGATTCAACTGTATTTGACTAAATTGTGTCAAAGTGCAAACCTAAGTGCTGTAATGGAGCTAAACTACAGATAAACACAGTCCTGAGTGGCCTATTCCTTAATTATCTTCAGCATCTCGAGTACGTAAGTCATCCAGTCTAAATTGTTCCTTGTAGGCTGTCCGGAGCACCCATGGCTTAGAAGTTCCATTAAGCCATCAAGGAAAACTGATGGTGACAGAGGAATATATCAACTTCCTACTAAAGATAGCAAATCAAAAAATGGAAGAAAACAAGAAGAGAATTGAAAGGTATGTTAATGATATATTTCCATGTTAGTCTTATATACCTAGGTCTTCTTTGAAAATATTAATACACATCATCTCCAGGTTATACTCCCAGCTGCTTTTATATTTGTAGCCTTATTGTGAATAATAAAGATAATGAAAGTAATTGTTGAGAGTAGGCCAGTGGTAAGGAACCTGCCTGCCAGTGCAGGAGACATAAGAGATGCGGGTTCGATCCCTGGGTTGGAAAGATCCATTGAGAAGGAAATGGCAACCCTCTCCAGTATTCTTGCCTGGGAAACCCCATGGACAGAGGAACCTCGTGGGGTACTGGCCATAGGGTTGCCCAGAGTCGGACACAACTGAAGAGACTTAGCACATAGTACGCATAAAGGCCAAACTGCAGTGGGTACTACATGGAGCATAAAGGGGAGGAAGCTCCAGGCAGGACAGTGGGACATGCAGCTGCCAACACCAGGCATTAAGGAGAAACAGTCACTCAGGTGAGAGCGAGGCAGCCACAGGGACATAACTGATCCAGCCGAAGGCAGCCAGGGACACAGTACACTCTGCCCCCAGGATGGGACCTACTGAAGATTACTTAAAATCTCCTTTTGAGGAAAACAGCCTGGTTAATTTTAACCTGGTAAATATTTTATACCTCTGGCTAGATCAGAACCCAGCTCTTGTCATGAATTAGATTAGATTTGAATTGGCATAATTGTCCCAGTCAGAAGGATTATGGCTGTCTGTGCACATCTTTATATTTCTCTCGTTTCTGCTTGATTAATTTTACATTACTCTTTCTCAACTTTTTCCTCAGAATAGAATTTTTGATATAAAGAAGTGACTATTATGCTGCTTTTTATATATGAAGATAAATGGCACTAACCTACCATCCGTAAGATGTGTATTTCTGAGTTATTGAAGAAATCATCTTGTTGTCATTTATTATTTCCTTTTTGCTTTCTCCCCACCCCTTTAGTCTGGAGAAGGCAAGGGCACCCCACTCCAGTACTCTTGCCTGGAAAATCCCATGGACGGAGGAGCCTGGTAGGCTGCAGTCCATGGGGTCGCTAAGAGTCGGACACGACTGAGCAACTTCGCTTTCACTTTTCACTTTCATGCATTGGAGAAGGAAATGGCAACCCACTCCAGTGTTCTTGCCTGGAGAATCCCAGGGACAGAGAAGCTTAGTGGGCTGCTGTCTATGGGGTCGCACAGAGTCGGACACGACTGAAGCGACTTAGCAGCAGCAGCAGCAGCACCCCCTTTGGTCACCTCACAACCAGTCAGTCACTGCTGAAATCACTCCTGACTCATTCTTCGCTCCCTACCTTTCCTGCCACATTCTTCATTCAGGACCACCACTGATCTCAGAATAGAATGTTTCCAGGGTGTCTCTCAGCTAAGCCATTCTCCGTAACACCATCAGAATCCTGTCTGTAAAGTGAAAAGGAATCCTCTTGCTTAACTCTTCTGCTTAACATTCTTTAATACCTAGAAGTTTTTACGAAACAGCTAAAGCCAGAAGCTACTCTGGCAGCTGAGTGGCATGATGGAAAGAGGTAGAATTAGGTTCCAGAGGCAGAACCGAGTTCAAATCCTGCACCCACCACAACTTAATTCTCTTGGCTTCAGTTTTCTTGTATCTGTCTTGACAATTTTAGCATATATTAGACAGCATATATCGAATGACAGGCCCCATCTGTGTCATGTCATGATTCTTGGGATAGCTTTCTCCTTCTTCACTGACTCATACAGAGAATAAGCCTATAATTACATCAGTATCACCATCCAAGCTTTTTCATCCAGAGCTCTTATTTGAACCATAAAATTAACAAAATTATGCAAGTGACTATTGCTCAGTTCTCCCAGCAGTGCCGTATAAATTATACCAGCCAAGATACATTGGAGATAAGTTAATTAATTCATGACATATAGTGGCTGGCTGTGGGCATTAGGGCTTAAGTTTTTAGTGGAAACCTAGTTGAAAAAGCCTAAGAGTTTTCCTGATCACAAGGTACTTTGTGCAGAGGTTCTAAATAAAGTGATTTCAAGAAAGTAACTGAAGTTACTTTCCACCATTCCACCAGGCTGCTGCAGCTGCCAAGTCACCTCAGTCGTGTCCGACTCTGTGCAGCCCCATAGACGGCAGCCCACCAGGCTCCCCCGTCCCTGGGATTCTNTAAATAAAGTGATTTCAAGAAAGTAACTGAAGTTACTTTCCACCATTCCACCAGGCTGCTGCAGCTGCCAAGTCACCTCAGTCGTGTCCGACTCTGTGCAGCCCCATAGACGGCAGCCCACCAGGCTCCCCCGTCCCTGGGATTCTCCAGGCAAGAACACCGGAGTGGGCTGCCATTTCCTGCTCCAACGCATGAAAGGAAAAGTGAAAGTGAAGTCGCTTAGTCGTGTCCAACTCTTAGCGACCCCATGGACTATAGCCTACTAGGATCCTCCATCCATGGGATTTTCCAGGCGAAAGTACTGGAGTTGGTTGCCCTTTCCTTCTCCATTCCACCAGGCTACAGAGTTTGAACTGTACATAGGTATTTATTGGTGGTTTTTCAGTTGCTAAGTCGTGTCTTAGCAACCCCATGGACTGCAGCATGCCAGGCTGCAGTATTTATTGGTACCATCCCAAAAGTTGGCTACATTTGTTAGTATTCTAACTGTGAGACTGTTGGTGAAAAAGTAGGAGGTAGGAAATCAGTTTCTCTGTCTTCTTACTTGAATTTCAACAAGATTATAAATATAGCCCAAGATCAACTAACTATACACCTGGTGAAGTTAATTGAGCCACGTTCACCAACTATAAAATCAAATTATGCTTTAAATCCATTGACTCAAAAATATGTTTTGAGATTATAGTGTGCATGCTGCTATCAAGAGAGTCATGCTCATCATATAAAATCAGTGAAAAATTAAAGAAGGGTAAAAAGTGTCTTAAGATACTGATTAGAAGATTACATGTGAATTCAGAAAGAGTGAACAAATTAGGGAGCTCCTTGGGGAACAGCTGTATATTCAACCAAATGCAGAAAAAGAGCTACTCTTCTGATGTGGAAAAGAGAAAAATTAAACACTGGAGGTGATGAGTTCTGCAATCAGATGTTGAGTATAAAATTGGTTTGTCATGGGACCAAAGTTTCACAATTCAAACAGCTGTAATAAGAGAAGTTTTAAAAGTCAAAATCCTAATGAGTAGCATTCCAGCAACAAGAAATATTCTTGAAATGTGATAATCAAAAGTTAAGATATTATTTTAATAGCAAGAGGGTCTCTTTCGTAAAAAACAATTCCCAAGCCCACCTCTTCGTGGGAAGAGTAAGATAATTTCATCTGTAATGATTTCCAGGTGAAACATGGGAAGTTTGGGGGTTTCTTTACCAATTACAAGAGGAGGGCTGTCTTTGTAGCTGTTAAGAGATCAAGACTGACTTAGATTGGATGAAATTAGCCATGTTCCTCTTCTCACCAACTGTGTAATAAGAAAATAAATGTTAAATAAAATGTAGAATTATAAAGTCCAAGTATATCGGCATATAATATTGATAAAATTAAGCAAATTAGAGCAAAAAAGTAAATACTTCTAATGGTTGGTTTTTTGCCTTTTTACGTTTTTATGGTAAAATATACATAACATAAAATTCACAATTTTAGCCATTATACAGTTCATTGGCATCCTTTCCTTAACATCCTTGCCAACACTTGTCTTTTGTTTTGTTAAGTGCCATCCTTGCAGGTGTGAGGTATATCTCATTATGATTTTGATTTGCATTTCCTTGATGATTAATGACATTGAGCATTTTCCTTACACCTGTTGGTAAGCATTTGTGTGACATCACTTTGCTACTTTCCTTCTGGTGCTTTTTCTTAGCTTCCTTCTGAGTTTCTCTTGTTATTCTACCTGTTGGTTAAATACTTTTGTTCTCCAGGATTCCTCCCATGGCCCATTGCTTTAGCTTCCCCAGACACTGGTTGCTAAGTCACTTCAGTCATGCCTGACTCTGTGAGACGCTATGGACTGCAGCACGCCAGGCTCCTCTGTCCATAGGGATTCTCCAGGCAAGAATCCTAGAGTGGGCTGCCATGCCCTTCTCCAGGGGAATCTTCCCCACTCAGGGATTGAACCCATATCTCTTATGCCTCCTGCATTGGCAGGAGGGTTCTTTACTATTACCGCCACTTGGGGTAGATCTTCCAAATATCTCCCAAGTTCTGGGCCCATAAATCTAATAACCTATTGAACATGTCTAACTAAATATCCCATCAGCCTTTCCTCAATATCATCTTAGTCTCAACCTTTTTTAACAATTTCCTTGGTTCAGAGTCTTATCATTTACAAGCATTATTACTGTTTATGCCTCAGTGCAAAGAGAAACGTGAACCATATTGAATTACACTTACTTAATTGCATGTATGTCTTTTTTCCCCACTACAAGATGGTCACCTTTTAAATAGGACTAACTCCCCCCACACACAGATACCAACCAAACACATATCCATATATACACACACTTTAAATATCTCTTATCCTAAAACTTTATAGAGTAGAAACCCAATAACTTTATTGAATTAATCATAAATAATAAAGGAACTTAAAAGTTAATACATTATATTGAGTTTCCCAAAGGCAAGTACAGTTTCTTATCATTTTCTGAGTGTCTGATAGGAGAACAGTGGTTAATAAATGCTGCTGAGTTTATTTGACAGACTTGTTCAAACAGCAGTGCTACTTTAAAAAAAAATAGTGCTACCTTCATGTCTTCACAAACTTAAGGTCATTATTCTGGAAGACATGTAAGATGGCTTACTGATGGGGCTGCCAGAATAGACTTGCTACACAGTCTGGGTAAAAAGTAACAGGACTCCAAGTAACAAGGTGAATGGGCATGATCCTGTAGAGCATAATCCTAATGTGGCAGCAGATAGAAATGAGGGTAGAGGAGAAGGCGGAGTCAAGTCTTGCTTTTTTTAATGGAAATAAAGCTGGTAAATAAATAACTCACACAATTCTCTATATACTTATGGTCAGAGAAGTAAGTAATATAAAGGGAAAACATACATTTTCTGGTAGTTTCTCCTTGGATGTCCCCTCCCCTCAGTGTTTCCTCTCATAATTCCTCTCTGTGCCAGAAGAGAGAGGAACTCACCATGCCAGCTCCCATTCATCCTTGCGAGTCAGCCCAGGCTTTGGGTTTTTTCCCCCCAAGGAGTATTTCTTGATCTTTCTTGGAGCTAAGTGCCCCATGTTCTCCTGTCTTACCTTAACTTTTTCGTGGAGCACTGAATCTGTCTTTACAGCTCTGCAGCTCCCATCAAGCCCTGGGCTCCCTGAGGGTACATGCCATCTCTTACTTGTTTTTAGCACCTGGCACAGGTTCTGTCACATACATGTTTCTTAATAAAAATGCTTGAGTTTAAAATCAGTTACAAATCCAAATACATAATATATGAGAATAGTCTTCTTTTGTTATTTTGAGTAATAGAAGCCTGAAAGGGTGTGAGGGCTTCCCCAGTGGCTCAGGGTTCCGCCTGAAACACAGGAGATGCGGTTCAGTCCCTGGGTTAGGAAGATCCCCAGGCAATCCACTCCAGTACTCTTGCCTGGAGGATCAGTCCAGAGCATTACACAGAGTCAGACACATCTGAAGCGACTTTACACACATGCACGCATGCAAAAGGATATGAAGTTGTGCTTAAGTTTTCATTAATTTTATGTTCCTATTTCAGAAGTCAGAAATACCAGTCAGTCAGAAATGCCCATGGTCCCCTAACTGATCTGAAGAACAAAAATTCATTTTCTCAGAGCTGGTCTGAAAGTTCTGTCATGAAAAGAACTATATACATGTTGCCCTGTGTCATGATACTCTTGACTACAGAGGTAGAAAAACGGAAGACAGTTTGCTTTTCTTTGGAGAGGAGCAGAAAAACAGTTGCCTGAACATATATTTCTTTTTATATTCCCAGCTCTTCTTGTTGCCTTTGAAAGTTGCGAAAATTATACTTTGAGAATCGGGCTTTGGAATGCTGTATAAAGGGTCATAGCATGAGAAGAGAACATGTAATTGAGAAACAAATTTCTGACTTATTGAGTAAGATAGTTTCCCAAAGGACATTTTAAAAGTTCCCTTAATAAAGAAAAAGAAAAAAATAGTTGAAATTGTATTCTTGGCTCTCAACATGGAAAAGGTCTTTGTTCCTTTTTACCACTTGTTTCTTTGGTCCCCCAAGGATTATAGCTTTGAATTCTTAGGTTGTTTAATGGAAGATTAGAAGTAAGGCACCTGTTCCTCTTTAATTACCTTTTTAGTGGGGTCAACAAGGTATTTTACACAGCTGTTAATTTGCTGTGTTCATAAAAGAAGAATTTAATCTTATCTTTAATTTTCTAGGAATACAGCAGAATGCAGAGAAAAGACCTGGTTACCTAAGTTTAAAGAGCAGGGATGGGGAGAGACTGATAGAAGAGAATGTTGAGCATCATGAATAGCCTCTTACGATCAGATAAGAGTGATTCATATCCTTTTGTAGCATGCTTAGATTTGTTTTACATAAAGTGAGTCATTCTACTGAGGCATTTTTAAAAACCATGCTATATAGGCAGTGTAGAAAATGAGAAGAAAACCAGTCATTGAAGTCACCCAGGATAATGGCAAGACCTGGAGACAAAGGTCAGGCCAAGTGCAGAAGTTTTCATGAGTGTAAAGGACTGAAAAGAATACTAGTAGATAATCTGAGGGGCAGATAAAGGAGTTTAGTCTGGAAAAGTGTTAGTGAGGCAGGTGAATTCTTACCTTATCGTTCACCTCTCTGGTGGGCAGGATACTGAAAGAATATGCATTCTCCACTTGACAGGAATGCAGGGCAGTGGTGTGTTTGTGGGGAACCAGGTTTCAGTTAAGTAAGTATATAAGGAATACGTTAAATGAAAAGGTTGTGACCATGTTATGGGATCTAAAATAAATATCAGTTTAAATTTTTCAAAACCTTTTGCTGTAATTCTTAAAGTACTGTTTTCTCTTTCACCGTACCTCCCTCTTTGAGATTGATTGATTGATTCTAGAAATACCATTTAGCCCTAGTTATCTGCCAAGAACGGTGATGAATATCAAGGTGTATAGTGGTGACTACGTAAGTTCTTAAAATATGGATAGGAAATGTGGTAATCATGTTAGGTATATCTTAGCATTGTATGAAGTATTTGGGAAGAGGCAGTTAGCTTGGTTTTCTTAGGGCAGTTTTAGAACTTTTGCAAGTGGAACTTAGCCTGTTTATTGAATTAAAATAAAGAACATAATTGGTTCAGATAGCAATCTATCCTGTAGATGTCAAAAACTTCCTGTCATAATCTCCCATTATAATAGGATATAAGAGCATGATGGAAAAGGGAATGGCAAACCACTTCAGTATTGTTGCCCTGAGAACCCCATGAACAGTATATAAAAGCAAGAAGATATGACACTGAAAGATGGACGCCCCAGGTAGGTGCCCAGTATGCTCCTGAAGAAGAGTGGAGAAATAACTCCAGAAAGAATGAAGAGATGAAGCAAAAGCGAAAACAATGCCCAGTTATGGATGGGACTGGTGATGGAATTAAGTCCAGTGCTGTAAAGAACAATATTGCATAGGAATCTGGAATGTTAGGTCCGTGAATCAAGGTACATTGAAAGTGGTCAAACAGGAGATGGCAAGGGTGAACCTCGACATTTTAGGAATCAGTGAACTAAATGGACTGGAATGGGCAAATTTAATTCAGATGACCATTATATCTACTACTGTGGGCAAAAATCCCTTAGAAGAAATGGAATAGCCATCCTAGTCAACAAGAGTCCAAAATGCAGTACTTGGATACAATCTCAAAAAGGACAGAATGATCTCTGTTCGGATCCGAGGCAAACCATTCAATATCACAGTAATCGAAGTCTATGCCCCAACCACTAATGCCAAAGAGGCTAAAGTTGAATGGTTCTGTGATGACCTACAAGACCTTCTAGAACTAACACCAAAAAAAGATGTCCTTTTCATCATAGGGGACTGGAATGCAAAAGTAGGAAGTCAAGAGATAACCGGGAGTAACACGCAAGTTTGGCCTTGGAGTACAAAGTGAAGGAGGGCAAAGGCTAACAGAGTTTCGCTGAGAGAACACTGGTCACAGCAAACACCCTTTTCCAACAAAACAGCAGACAACTCTGCACATGGACATCACCAGATGGTCAACACTGAAATCAGATTGATTGTATTTTTTGCAGCCAAAGATGGAGAAGCTCTATACAGTCAGCAAAAACAAGACCAAGAGCTAACCGTGGCTCAGATCATGAACTCCTAATTGCAAAATTTAGACTTTAATTGGAGAAAGTAGGGAAAACCACTAGATCATTCAGGAATGACCTAAATCAAATCCCTTATGATTATACAGTAGAAGTGAGAAATAGATTGAAGGGACTAGATCTGATAGACAGAGTGAACTATAGTTCATCATAGCCTGATGAACTATGGATGGAGGTTCCTGACATTGTACAGGAGACAGGGATCAAGACCATCTCAAAGAAAAAGAAATGCAACAAGGCAAAATGGTTGTCTGATGAGGCCTTACAAATAGCTGAGAAAAGAAGAGAAGCAAAAGGCAAAGGAGAAAAGGAAAGATATACCCATCTGAATGCAGAGTTCCAAAGAATAGCAAGGAGAGATAAGAAAGCCTTCCTCAGTGATCAGTGCAAAGAAATAGAGGAAAACAATAGAATGGGAAAGGCTAGAGATCTCTCCAAGAAAATTAATGATACCAAGGGAATATTTCATGCAAAGATGGGTACAATAAAGGACAGAAATGGTATAGACTTAACAGAAGCAGAAGATACTAAGAAGAGGTGGCAAGAATACATAGAAGAGCTATACAAAAAAAGATCTTCATGACCCAGATAATCACGATGGTGTGATCACTTACCTAGAGCCAGACATCCTGGAATGTGAAGTCAAGAAGGCCGGTGGAAGTATCACTACTAATAAAGCTAGTGGAGGTGATGGAATTCCTGCGGACCTGTTTCAAGTCCTAAATGTTGATGCTATTAAAGTGCTACACTCAGTATGCCAGAAAATTTGGAAAGCTCAGCAGTGGCCACAGGACTGGAAAAGGTCACTTTTCATTCCATTCCCAAAGAAAGGCAGTGCCAAAGAATGTTCAAACTACCACACAATTACATTTATCTCACACACTAGCAAACTACTGCTCAAAATTCTCTAAGCGATGCTTCAGTAGGACATGAACTGAGAACTTCCATATCTTCAAGCTGGATTTAGAAAAGGCAGAGGAACCAGAGATCAAATTGCCAACATCTGTTGGATCATTGAAAAAGAGAGTTCCAGAAAATCATCTACTTCTGCTTTGTTGACTGCCTCAAACCCTTTGGCTGTGTGGATCACAACAAACTGTGGAAAATCCTTCAAGAGATGGGAATACTAGGCCACCTGACCTGCCCCCTGAGAAGTCTGTATGCAGGTCAAGAAGCNTTGGATCATTGAAAAAGAGAGTTCCAGAAAATCATCTACTTCTGCTTTGTTGACTGCCTCAAACCCTTTGGCTGTGTGGATCACAACAAACTGTGGAAAATCCTTCAAGAGATGGGAATACTAGGCCACCTGACCTGCCCCCTGAGAAGTCTGTATGCAGGTCAAGAAGCAACAGTTAGAACTGGACATAGTACAATGGACTGGTTCCAAATTGGGAGAGGATCAAGGTTGTATATTGTCACCCTGTTTATTTAACTTATATGCAGAGTATATTATGTGAAATGCTGGGCTTATGAAGCACAAGCTAGACTCAAGCTTGCCCAGAGAAATAGCAATAACTTCAGATATACAAATGACACCACCGTTTTGGCAGAAAGCAAAGAGTAACTAAAGAGCCTCTTGATGAAATTGAAAGAGGAGGGTGAAAAACCCAGCTTAAAACTCAACATTCAAGGAACTAAGATCATGGCATTTGGTCCTGTCACTTCAGGGCAAATAGTTGGGGAAACAATGTAAACAGTGACAGGCTTTATTTTCTTGGGCTCCAAAATCACTGCAGATGGTGACTGCAACCATGAAATTAAAAGATGCTTACTCCTTGGAAGAAAAGCTACGACCAACCTAGACAGCATATTAAAAAGCAGAGACATTACTTTGTTGACAAAGGTCCTTACAGTCAAAGCTATGGTTTTTCCAGTAGGCACGTATGGATGTGAGAGTTGGACCGTAAAGAAAGCTGAGCACTGAAAAATTGATGTCTTTGAACTGTGTTGGATTAAGAGTCCCCTGGACTGCAAGGAGATCCAACCAGTCCATCCTATAGGAAATCAGTTCTGAATATTCATTTGAAGGACTGATGCTGAAGCTGAAACACCAATACATTGGCTACCAGATGTGAAGGACTGACTCATTGGAAAGGACCCTGATGCTGGGAAAGACTGAAGGCAAAAGGAGAAGGGGATAACAGAGTATGAGATGGTTGGAAGGCATCACTGACTTGATGGACATGAGTTTGAGCAAGCTCTGGGAGTTGGTGATGGAAAGGCGTGCTGCAGTCTATGGGGTCCCGAAGAGTCGGATACTGTTAAAAGCATGATAAGATCTCAACAATGGCAGAAGCGTTCTCAACTTTTAGATCATTTTATTTGGGACCTATGATAACACTTCAGATGTTTACCTTTTTTGTTCAGTTGTTATTTATTCCCTTATTGGGCATATGTTTAACCAGGTGTGGCTGCACTGTACCCCATGCTAAGAATAGAACAGGTGAGAAGACAAATGGAGTCCTTAACTTAATCAGTGCCAGGGTCTGTGCTAAGTACTTACATATATAGCCAACCCTCTGACAACTGTGCTAGGCAGGATAACAGCTAGTTTTCTAAATGAGGAATTCGAGACTCAGTGAGGTTGAAATTAGCAACCTCAGCTTTCCCAGTGGAGCACTGATGTGACGCACACAGAGCAAACCAAGCCACTTGCTGCTTTCCGGTGCCTGCCAAAAACGAACACAAACCCTCCACCGGAAAATGAGTAAAGGGAAAGAATAATTTACAGTAAAAAATTCAAATGACAATAAACAAAAAATATTCACTTTCAAAGAAATAAATAATGAGAGATCCTATCACCTATCAAAGTAAAGCATATTTTTGATATAATATTCACTGTATGAATGAAGTGGTCTCAAGTTCTGCTGTTGCTGCTGCTGCTGCTGCTAAGTCATTTCAGTCGTGTCTGACTCTGTGTGACCCCATAGACGGCAGCCCACCAGGCTCCCCTGTCCCTGGGATTCTCCAGGCAAGAACACTGGAGTCGGTTGCCATTTCCTTCTCCAATGCATGAAAGAGAAAAGTGAAAGTGAAGTCGCTCAGTCTGCTGTTAGGAGGATATTTTTTTGAATACCCATTCTGGAAAACAGTATTTATCAAGAGCCTTAAATACTTATACCTTTTAACCATGTAATTACTTTCAAGGTATCTATCCTAAATAGCTAAAGACTCAGATCATATTATTTCCAAAATGTTTATAACATTGTATTGGGAAAACTTGAAAATAAAGGCCAATCTAAGTGACATAATGTTATACTACCATTTAAAAGTATTATTTTGTAATTCATTTAGTGCTGTGGAAAGTGTTCTCAATAAATATTAAATTTAAAAAAAACAAAGTAAAACTTTATGTAATATCACAATTGTATTAAAGACAGGTATATGTATACATGGACAGGTGTATTAATTCAATAAGCTGGAAAAAATAAAAATATTAAGAGTGGTTTTTTTTAGGTAATTATGTGGAGGTCATCTCTGTAACTTCATATATTTTCCAAATTCTCTAAAATTGACTTCTGTTACAGTTATGATTTTTTTTTTTTAAAGAAAAGTATTTCTATTCTTTTTTTTAACCTTTGTTTGACTCCTACATCTGGAATAGAAATTAAGGTAGGATAGAGGTTGTCAAGAGGTGATTCCAATCCAGTTTTCAAGACTGTTCTTAAAGAACTGAAAATGCATTTCTTTTCATAAATAAGCAATCATGAAAACAAGAAGTACATTATTTCTATGATTTATTTCATATCTTAAGGTTAATATGAGATACCAGATTTACATAATTTTATGTCTGAGGAATATTTCAATCATTTTGTTTGAGAACACACAGATACATAACAGAAGTATTTTATTTCTTTACAGGTTTTACCACTGCCTACAACATGCTTTGGAAAAAGAAACTGTTTCTACAACCTCACACCCTAAAGAGAAAGTTAATACATCATATATTCGTAAAAAAAAAAGGAACCGAGCAAAAGCACGTGGCAAACGTGTTACTGAAGAAAATGATAAAGAACTTGAAAATAATGACCATGATGATCCAGGAATCAGTGTTACTATCTTCCCTGAAGATTACTGAGATTTGGTTCCAAAATGTCTTGGCAGAATGATGTTTCTAATAGATATTATAAAGCTGCTCTTANCACGTGGCAAACGTGTTACTGAAGAAAATGATAAAGAACTTGAAAATAATGACCATGATGATCCAGGAATCAGTGTTACTATCTTCCCTGAAGATTACTGAGATTTGGTTCCAAAATGTCTTGGCAGAATGATGTTTCTAATAGATATTATAAAGCTGCTCTTAATAAGAGTTTGTTGAGTG
Source organism: Oreotragus oreotragus (assembly GCA_006410675.1). NCBI lineage: Eukaryota > Metazoa > Chordata > Mammalia > Artiodactyla > Bovidae > Oreotragus > Oreotragus oreotragus. The sequence continues at coordinate 163,327 of SJYX01001424.1, forward strand.
TATCAGACTTTCAGAAAAGCAAGATTTAACTTTTCTCTATATTTTAGAGAAACTCTTAACTTGTAAAAACAACTGTGTATAATATTTACTCTTATATACTATCTTTTAAAATCACATAGTCATTGCAAAAATAAAATTATAATTTTTTTTAATGCCTCTAAATTTCAGTGTCTACTTCAAAACAGAACTATTATACCCTTCCAAGAGAACCTTAACATTTTAGGAATATTTGAGTAAAAATCATAACATTTTTCTTAGTTTTCACTTTGAAATCAACAGCTTTCAAGGGGATCACTTTGCTGCTTATTTTCCTGGAGTCCAAGGACAGGATTTTTCTTCTCTTTAGACTCTGTGAATAAAACAACTGATATCTTTTTTGTTCAGGACAAAATACTTATACCTTCTTTCCCCTAAGTTAAATAAAAATGTGGAAGCACTTAATATTTATTTGCTATTTATTTTCACTATAAATTGACATTTCACAATGTATTTTCAGAATATCAAATCATAAAAATATACATTTAAAAAGAAACTACTAGTTAGTCATAGAGCTAATGAATTGAAAGAAAAAAACACCAGAACATCAAATAAAGTGGTTTTGGCATTTCCTAATATTTTAATAATTTAAGTCTTCATATAAATTATTTTTAGATTTTCATCACAGATGCTTTCCTTCTGACAAATACCATTTTATACTCATTTTTAAAGTTGATCAACTTGATAACTATCTGCTATCATCTAAAATTTATCAGGGATGGGATCCAGGAAGCTCCAAAGTTGTTATGAGATTTTTCTTTATTCCTCTTTTCTATTTTTAAAAAAATTATTATTCTTTCTTAATTTTTACTGAAGTATAGTTGATTTACAATGTTGTGTTAATTTCTGCTGTATCCATCCTAAATGTAACGGTTTGCCTCTGTTAACCCTAAACTCCCAGTCCTTCCCTCCCCTGCTCTTCTCCCCTTTGGCAACCACAAGTCTGAATCTCTATGAGACTATTTCTGTTTCATAGATAGTTCATTTGGGTCATGATCTAGATTCTGCATATAAATGATATCACATGGTATTTGTCTTTTTTACCTCACTTGAGTGAAAACCTCTAGGTCCATCCCTGTTGCTGCAAATGGTATTTCATTCATTATGGCTGAGTAATACTCCATTGTCTATGTACCAAACCGAATCTGTGTCCATTTGTCTGTCAGTGAACACTTAGGTTGTCTCCATGTCTTGGATAATAGTGCTATTATGAACATAGGGGTGCCTGTATCTTTTCAAATTATAATTTTGTCTGGATATATGTCCAGGTTTACTCCTTTTTTTCTGTCACAGCTCTGAACTCCCTCTTTGGCCTTTAAAATAAGAGCTAATGTTTCCTTTAGTCATTTTGAGCCCTCCATCCCCTTGCCATCCTGCAGCACTTGGCCTGTTAACACTCTTATCCCTGAATTTGCCCTTTCATCAGCATCTGGAATACCTTCTTCTCAATCATTTCCCTATTTATAATCTTTCTCAGTTCTTTTTCTCTCCAACCCTTTAACATTCTCCAACATTTCTTGCTCCTTAGAATCATGTTTAGAACATTGAAAAAACACAAAAGACCTGAGAAAGTCCAGGGATAAGCACATTTTTTTTTAAAGCTCCCAAGTTGTTCTCTAGTTGGAAACCAAAGTGTAATGGCATTGTGCGTGTGTGTATGCTAAGTCGCTTCTGTCGTGTCTGAATCTGACACCATGGACTGTAGCCTGCCAGACTCCTCTGTTCATGGGATTCTCCACACAAGAATGCTGGAGTAAGTTGCCATGCCCTCCTCCAGGGGATCTTCCCGACTCAGGGATCAAACTCACCTCTCTTTATGTCTCTTGCGTTGGGAGGTAGGTTCTTTACCACTTTACCCAGTGACACTGTAGGCGTTCCCAAGTTTCTGTCTTTGCCCATCATCTTGTATTCCTGTCTGCACTGCAGCTAAACTCATCCATCCCAGGAGCCTTACCGTCCGAGACAGTGACTCCTGCCTCCTGTCCTGGTCTGTCTCCTACACTCTGAGTAACTGCTGGGCCTCTCCAGTACAGCTATTACTTTTCAGAAGTTTTCTCTTGTTGACTATTTCCTGGTTCTTTGGCTAGGGGAAACAGACTTCTGTTGTGTTTTTTTGTTTGTTTGTGCCCACCTGCATTTCCAGGTTGCTGGCTTTTCTAGTGCCCAGGCTGGGATATGTGAGATAAAGAGAAAAGCCAGGGAACTCTTGACTGTTGTTCTTTAGGTTCCCAAATCCCTCGCTCGTCCACCTTTCCCTTGTCACTTTTTTTTTTTTTTTTTTAGCTTTTTGAATGTTGAGTTTATTTTTTTTTTCTTTCTGTATTTATTTATTTTTTTACACGAACTCCCAAACATGAACCCCCCTCCCACCTTCCCCCCCCTTGTCACTTCTCTTCTTATCTTTGTTTCATATGTAGCGTCCAGAGTTTTTATTGTTTAGCCATGCTGTGTGGCTTATGGGATCTTAGTTCCCTGACCAGGGATTGAACCTGGGGCCCCTGCAGTGAAATTGCTGAGTCCTAATCGCTGGACATCCAGGGAATTCCCAGTGCAGAGTTTTTAGCTGCATTTAGTGGAAGGAATAGGAGAAAGTGTATCTACTTCTTTGAGAATCAGAAGTCTAATGTATTTTTATAATTAATGATGATACCACACCATGGGGTATTCTTGAGGATAGGTTTGGAACCCATCCAGATTGCCACAGCTCCCTCGACTTGGTACTGCCCCTTGGGTCCCAGTTTGTATGCTTTGCTGCTCTTGCTTTAGGCTGCTGCCGCCTCTTCATTGTAAAGTAGAGGAAAAAAATGCCTGGAACTCTGTTTCCTGTCCTTAACCCTCCACCCCCACCACATACATACCCTGTCTCACAGCCAATAATGACAAGTGCAGAGCTTCAAAAGACAATTCTGTTGCCCTGAAATGGGATAAACTTGGATGTGCAATTGCCATTTAAGCTTCCCATCAGGCTGAGGTTTGGACTTCACCTGAACCCTGTCATATTTTTCCCACTCCCTTCCCCGTTTCTCCTGGGAGCTCCTGCTTAATAAATCACTTGCGCTAGAAAGGTGTCTTCCTCTGCAAGAACCTGACCTAAGACAGATATTGGGAGTATTTTGGTTATATTTTAGAAAGTGATGGCATACATTTACTATAAAGAGCTGATGTTTTAATGTGGTAGAAATTATAACACACATTAATCACATGTGTTAGTGATTTAAACTTATACAATGCAAATAAATTTATTAGGTACAGAGTTTTAAAAATTCTTTGGGGGTAAATATCTAGCCAACAATATTTGAGGATCACTGCTATAATACATACTCTTATAAGAACTTAGAGTGAATTAAGTCAGACAAAGAGAAATATAATATCATGATATTGCTTATGTGTGGGATCTTAAAAAAGGCTACAAATTAACTTGAATACAAAACAGAAATAGAGTTACAGATGTAAAAAATAAACTTATGGTTACTGGTGGGTAAGGAGAAGAGGGATAAATTGAAGACTGGGATTGACACATACATATTACTATATTTAGAATATATAATAAGGACTTACTTATGGCACAGGGAATAGATAACTAATAAGGACCTACTGTGTAGCACAGGGAACTCTACTCAATATTGTAATGGCCTATAAGGGAAAAGAATCTTAAAAAGTGGATATGTATAGATACATGTAGATTTGTATATTGTATATATGTATAAGAGAGAGAAGTCGCTCAGTCATGTCCAGCTCTTTGCAACCCCATGGACTGTAGCCTACCAGGCTCCTCGGTCCATGGGATTTTCCAGGCATGAATACTGGAGTGGGTTGCCATTTCCTTCTCCAATATATATGTATGGTTATATGTATAAATTCACTTTGCTGTACACCTGAAACAAACACAAGATTGTAAATCAGTTATACTCCAATAAAAATTTAAATGAAAAATTTAAATCCTATATTAAAAAAAAAAGAACTTAGAGCCAAGAATAATAGATTCTAGGCAAGGAAATACTACAGGTCCAATTCAAGGGAGTACCATTTTGTTTAGGTTTTAAAGGCCAAGAAACAAGTTCACTTGACAGAAAAAATCCAAGAAAAATTCCTGTTGTTAGAAGGAATGTGTGTATAACTGAGACACCAAAGAACATGATATATTCAGTGATGGTAAATATTCCATTAAAGCTGAGATACAACATGTGGTATGAAATGAGTCAAACTGGTTGAAAAGCAACAGTGAAGGGCCTTGTGGCCTAGCATGGAGGTAGACCAGTGTTTCCAATATATTAATTAGTTAAGTCGCTGTCCTTTTCCTTACTTCTAAAGCAGCTGCCAGGAGGAATGGCCACATGTACAGCTGTGTAAGTTGAACTCTGTATAAACTCCAGGAGGAAGAGGCATTCCCTCTATTTGACAATGTGAATGGCACTCCTTGAAGCTGTGCAGTACACATTCTTATATACTAACACATACAGCAGTTTCTTCCAGGAGGGAATTTGGGGAGAAAAAATGTACGGCCTCAGAATATCTGGAACATTTCTTCTAATTTATTGAGTAGAATATGGAAATACTTGTCAGGCAGGTAGATGGAAAAAGAAGAAAAACAAATTTTTAAAAATAATCCCTAAATACTCAGGAATTGTAGGAAAAGGCTGTGTGTATGGAGAACAGCAGCCTGGGATGGAATGACTACGTGTTCTCTTGTTCAAAAATCTCTCTAAAGGGCTTGTAATCCATTGACTTTCCTTTACCTTTTCAACCTGCCCCCTGAGGGAACTATGTATTCTAAAGATTTGATAAACAACAGTATCCTACCGTATTGCAGAGGGAGGTATATTCAATATCCTGGGACAAACCATAATGGAAAAGAATGTGTATATATATGTATAACTGAGTCACTTTACCATATAGCAGAAATTAACACAACATTGTCAATCAACTATATTCAATAAAAAATAAAAAGATTCAGTAAACAGTATATGCATAAGAATCTGGAAGAGAGTCCACAATTGCTTCCTAACTGCTTTATCTAAGGAAACAGAATTACCCTGGACCTTTTAGATTAGTAGAGAAGACAGCCCAGGTGCTGCCCTGGGCCCAAGAAGACACTGAATCCCCCTCACGCCATGCCGTGGTAAGTCACTTCAGTCACGTCCAACTCTTAGTGACCCTAAGGACTGTAGCCCACCAGGCTCCTCTGTCCATGGGATTCTCCAGGCAAGAATACCAGAGTGGGCTGCCATGCCCTCCTCCAGGGGACCTTTCCACCCCAGGGACTGAACCCACAGCTCTTATGCCTCCTGCACTGGCAGGTGGGTTCTCTACCACTAGTGCCACAGAGAAACCCCACTCACTCCTTAGCATCGATTAACATATTGTTTTACTTATATATTCAGTCCACATGCCTGATCAACAACATTAATAACTGCAGCAGGGAAATTTAGTAATAATTTAATATGTAAGATAAGCCATTGAGAAGTATCTTGTAGTTTGTTTTTATTGTCGTTGATCCATCCAAAATGAAAGGAAATATTCTTCTTTCTCTCAGGATGGAGGCAGGCATCTATTCCTCTGGATTCTCCATTTTTAAAATATTGTTAACTAGCTTTGTGCTCGAAAAGAAAGGGGGGAAAAATGTTGTCAATTTTATTGAGAAATAGGAAGGGAAATTAAAAAACATGGTTTTGTTTTTAAAAATTTGGGCCAGACACCATAAACCAGTGACTAAGTTACAGCCAAGCAGATGTGTTTTGTTTGGCCCACACAAAAGATATTTTTCCTAATTGAAACAATATTTTTAAATATATGACTTTTTGAAAATACATCTCTAATTTTTCCTTAAAAATTGAAAGATCTGGCTACACTGGGCCAGTGACAACACTTAGCAGAGTGCAGTACTGGGCTGTCCCTTTTGGACACGCTCGTTTCCCTAGCATCACAGCTACATTGCCCCTTGCTGGCTCCCTGGCTCACCTGCTGCAATCGTTCACACGTCGATGCTTGGTTCTTGTGGGCACCAGGGTTGGCAAACCTCGGTTAGAAATTTGGGGGAGCTAAACCATGATCCTAGTATATTATACATAAGAGATTAGAGCAGGACAGGTTACTTAATTTTGGGGAGATAATACAAAATGGACATATGGGGTCCCTTGTTAAAATGTTTAAGAATTACAAAATGGCAACAACAGAGAATTAAGGTTAGTTCAGGGCGCTTCTGAACACGAAGACCTGTGGAACCACACGTGAGGTTAAACCAGTCCTGCAATGGGGGCTTGGTACGCCAAGAGCTGAGGAGGGGAATGGGTGCAGGGTGTCTAACCCTCTTCCCCGACTAGGAAAGGGGCAGAGTGGTGCCCAGACTTGGAGCACCTCTCAGGTGGGGGACCATGGGTGGCTGTTTGGGAGCCTGCAAGACCTGAGCACTCATCACTGATGTTCTGGAAGCTAAGGCAAAGGTCTCAATGGCTAAACTGAAACCGAGAGAAATAAAGCCTTCTTCAGAGCCACCTGATTTCAAATGAGAGCAAAAACTGTGACGAGCATCATGTTTTGAAAATAAAGGCTTTCCCTATCTTGACAGGAGTTGTGCAAGTTCCTGGGTTAAGTGCTGAGCAATCCTGAAAAATAGTTGCTGTCATCCTTCTGTGGGTGGCCCTCACCCAGGCTTTAATTAGGCTAGAGGAGCGGGAGTAAACCAAGCCCTACCACATAAATTTATAACAAGGAATATTTTGAGGTTAGGACTTTCAACCTTTAAAAATGGGCTTTGACCCTCAAGCCTCTTCTTTTCCTGCTCTACTGTGCTGCTCTCAACGTGCAGACCTCTCTTACTGCAAAAGAATTTTAATACCTACAAATGCTTATGTTTAATGTCCTGGATTTTTATGTATTTGTTTTTTTGCTAGGTATTTATTTCTCAGTCCTTTTTGCCTCTAAAATAGTTCAATTTAAACCTTAATTTTAACCCATTGCATATGTTACTGTTTATTTAAATACATTTTATTTTTTAGAATAGTTTTAGGTTAACAGAAAAATTAAGAAAAAATAAAGAGAGATCTCATATCTATCTGTCCACTTCCCCCCTCCCTGGCACAGTTTCCCACTTAAATTATTGTGTTGCTTTAGTTACAATTGAGGAGCCAATTTTTAAACAACATTATTAACTGAAGTCTGTATTTCATGCTTCTCCTCATCTCTATTCTCTTCTTATGAAACTGCTATTAGTCATATACATTGGACCTACTTTCCATCTCTCTCACCATTTTCATCTACCTCCTTTCCCACCCCATCTATTTATGTGCTTCGTTCTGTGTCTTGTATTCAGGTTATCTTTCAGTAAATTAATTCCTTCTTCAGCTGTGTCTAATTTACAGTCTAGCTTGCCCCACTAAGTTTTATATTTTAAAGACTATGTTTTTTAATTAATTAATTTATTTTTATTTATATTTTTTATTATTTCTGGGATGTTCTCTGGTTCATTTTGCAAATCAGCAGCAGATTATTTAAATACTCTAGGAATTTCTTTCTCTTCCTATATACATTTTTCCAAATATTTCTGTCAAAACTTTTCACACAGCTGAATATCATAGAAATGGCCTACTTTCTCTAGCTATTCCAAGGATAACTGAAAAGAGTCCTTCCTCCAAATATGTCATTCAAGAGGAAAAGTGAAATCTTTGCCAGTGACCAAATTGTTTACTTGCCATTCATCACGTATACAACAACTGCACAATGGTTTTATTATTTCTTTACTTGGAAAACATCGAGTGCCTACTATGCGTCAGCCACATAAAGACAAAACAAAGTCCCTCTCCTCGCAGGGATTCCCTTCCAGTAACACTATCAAAGACCTTGAGTTATGGTCACTGTTGTGTGGACGCTAGGTTCTTCTGTGCTCTTTAAATTCTACTCATCAGTCAAGGCCCAGCTCAAGTGTCGCCTCTTCTGAGAAGCTTTCTAGACAGCCCAACCAGAATTAACTCCTTCCATCTCTGTTTTCCCATAGCTACACTACTCTGTAATGCTGTACATTACATAGCACTTTGTTTTCATCTCTTTAATCATACATGTCAAAGAGCAACTTTTCTTTACTTACCCTTTAAAAACTTTTTTTATTGGAGAATAGTTGATTTACAATGTTGTGTTAGTTTCCGGTGTACAGCAAAGTGAATCAGTTAGAAATATACGTCTATCCACTCTTCCTTATGTTCTTTTCCCATATAGGTTCTTACAGAGTATTGAGTAGAGCTCTCCATGTTATACAGTAGGTCCTTGCACGTGTGCGTGCAAAGTCGCTTCAGTCATGTCCGAATCTCTGGACCCTGTGGGACTGTAGCCCTCCAGGCTCCTCTGTCCATGAGATTCTCCAGTCTAGGTTGGTCATAGTTTTTCTTCCAAGAAGCAAGCATCTTTTAATTTCATGGCTGCAGTCACCATCTGTGGTAATTTTGGAGCCCAAGAGAATAAACTCTCTAGCTGTTTCAGTTGTTTCCCCATCTATTTGCCATGCAGTGATGGGACTGGATGCCATGATCTTAGTTTCTCGAATGTTGAGTTTTAAGCCAGCTTTTTCACTCGCCTCTTTCACTTTCATCAAATGGCTCTTTGCTTTCTGCCATAACGATGGTGTCATCTGCATATCTGAAGTTACTGGTGTTTCCCCTGACAATCTTGATTCCAGCTTGTGCTTCATCCAGCCTGGCATTTCACATGATNTAAGCCAGCTTTTTCACTCGCCTCTTTCACTTTCATCAAATGGCTCTTTGCTTTCTGCCATAACGATGGTGTCATCTGCATATCTGAAGTTACTGGTGTTTCCCCTGACAATCTTGATTCCAGCTTGTGCTTCATCCAGCCTGGCATTTCACATGATGTGCTCTGCATATAAGTTAAATAAGCAAGGTGACAATATACAGCCTTGACAAAATGTGGTCCACTGGAGAAGGGAATGGCAAACCACTTCAGTATTCTTGCATTGAGAACCCTATGAACAGTATGAAAAGGCAAAAAGATATGATAATGAAAACTGAACTCCCGAGATCAGTAGGTGCCCAGTAAGCTATTGGAGAAGAGTGGAGAAATAGCTCCAGAAAAATGACAAGACTGAGCCAAAGTGAAAACAACACCCAGTTGTGGATGTGACTGGTGATGAAAGTAAAATCCAATGCTGGAAAGAACAATATTGCATAGGAACCTGGAATGTTAGGTCCATGAATCAAGGTGAATTGGAAGTGGTCAAACAGAAGATGGCAAGAGTGAACATGGACATTTTAGGAGTCAGTTAGGGGCTTCCCTAGTGGCTCAGAGGTTAAAGCGTCTGCCTCCGATGCGGGAGACCAAGGTTCGATCCCTGGGTCGGGAAGATCCCCTGGAGAAGGAAATGGTAACCCACTCCAGTATTCTTGCCTAGAGAATCCCATGGACAGAGAAGCCTGGTAGGCTACAGTCCATGAGGTCGCAAAGAGTCGGACACAACTGAGTGACTTCACCTTAACTAAAATAGACCAGAATGGGTGAATTTAATTCAGATGACCATTATATCTACTACTATGGGTAAGAATCCCTTAAAAGAAATGGAATATCCCTCATGGTCAACAAAAGAGTACAAAATGCAGTACTTGGGTGGAAATCTCAAAAATGACAGAATGACCTCTGTTCATTTCCAAGGCAAACAATTCAATATCACAGTAATCCAAGTCTATGCCCCAAACACTAATGCCCATTGTTGGTTTCAAACAAATATTTTCCCAATTGTTTTCATATAATTTGGTTCCTCTAACTGAGGTATAATTGACATATAACATCACATTAGTTTCAAGGGTACAACATGATGATTATATATTTATATATGTTGTGAAATGATAACAATAAGTCTAGTTAACATGCATCACCATATATAGTTATAAAATTTTTGTTGTTGTTGTGATAACTTTTAAGATTTACTGTCTTAGAAACTTTCTTTCTTTTTAAAAATATATTTGTTTTTGGCTATGCAGGGTCTTTGTTGCTGCACAGGCTTTTCTCTAGTTACAGCCAGCGGGGGCTACTCTCCAGTTGCATTCTGCAGGCTTCTCACTGTGGTGACTACTCATTGCAGAGCACAGGCTCAGTGGTTGTGGGACTTGGGCTTAGGTGCTGCGTGGCATCTGGGAACTTCCCAGATCAGGGATCGAACCATTGTCTCCTGCATTGGCAGGTGGATTCTTTACTACTGAGCCACCAGGGAAGTCCCAGCAACTTTCAAACATACACCACAGTATTGTTAACTCTGGTCACCATACTGTATATTACATCCCATGACATTTCTTTTATAACTGGAAGTTTGTATCCTCTAATCTCCTTCACCTATTTCCTCCACCCCTCCCTTACCTCCTGCTTCTAGCAACCACCAGTCTGTTTTCTGTACCTATGAGCTTGATTTGAGGGATTTTGTTTTTGCTTTTAGATTTCTCGTATGAGTGAAAGTGAAAGTTGTCCAGTCATGTCCGATTCTTTGCAATCCCATGGACTGTAGCCTGCCAGGCTCCTCTGTCCAGGGAATTTTCCAGGCCAGAATACTGGAGTGAGTAGCCCTTCCTTTCTCCAGGGGACCTGGCCAACCCAGGAATCAAACCCAGGTCTCCCACCTTGCAGGAGGATTCTTTATTATCTGAGCCACCAGGGACGCTCACGTATAAGTGAGCTCATACAGTATTTGTCTTTCTCTGATTTATTTCACTTAGCATAATGTCCTAAAATTCCATCAACTTTGTTGAAATGGCAAGATTTTGTTCTTTATGGCTGAGTAATATTCCTGTGTGTGTGTGTGTGTGTGTGTGTGTGTGTGTGAGAGAGAGAGAGAGAGAGAGAGAGATTCTCAGTCAAAGAGATCTGATTCGCTGGCATTTAGAAACTACATTTTGAACCCTACATCTGTTCATCACAGAAAGTTGCTATTTTTTTAAATACTTATGAAATGACTCATCAGTGTGTATTAATAATCACTAAGTGATCATTATTCAAAGGTTGGATCTAGCAGTTTACCCCATCCATGAGATGTGTTGACAGAAATGACATCTAAAACTGTCTGCTAAGTTCATTTCTCTGTGATGTAGCAGCAGGAATGTTCACATTAATATGTGGAAATGCTGTCTCATTATATTCATTTAATGAATTCCTTTGTTCTTTGGCTTTTCATGATTTAATATATACCCCTACCTATTTTGAGGAATATGGTAAGATTTAAATAAGTGGTTCCTCACTCCTTGGAGAAAAGCACTATGCAGAGATGGAGAAATTTTAACTAATTTCATTTTACTTAACAATTGCCAATAATTTATTCAAGCCTCCTGTTAATCTTGCAGCTAATTTGTACTGATGCTTTGAAATGAGGCAAGAGCAAATTAGTAAGTCGCATGAAGTAGCCAGTGTTCCCACAGCAACAGGCATATTGTCAAATTGAAGTTTAATCCACTAGTTCTGCGAAGGAGACGGTAAAGAGAAAGAGAAACAGAATGCGCCAGCACACGGTCTAGATCTTTCACAAGTCGCCACCAGGTGGCAGAGTACCACACACAGTGGAGCTAAGCAGAGCAGTTGGGGGTTCATGTTTGGGAGTTCGTGTAAAAAAATAAATACCAAAAAAAATTAAAAAAAAAAAAAAATTGAAGTGGGAAGTGTGAGTTTTGCTCGGCTTTATTTTCTTTATAAAACCAATGGAGAATATTTTGGTGTTTTTGTTTTTAAGAAACAATGGTACTAAGAAAAATAACACTGCCATTTACTCTTCTAAAAAATAAGATCACATAATGTCAAATGATATTTTCACTATATGGTATTTTAAGAACAGAAGCTAAATATCCGGAGGGTTTCCCTGGCAGTTCAGATGGTAAAGAATCTGCCTGCTAATGCAGGAGACCTGGGTTCTACCCCTGGGTCTGGAAGAGTCCCTGGAGAAGGAAATCTAGTATTCTTGGCTGGGGAATTCCATGGACGGAGGGGCCTGGAGGGCTATAGTCCATAGGATGGCAAAAGAGTCGGACACGATTCAGCGATTAACAACAACAACAAATATCCAGAAGCTTTCCCCTTTGTCCTTTGTTGTTCCAGTATGCTATAACAATTATATTATGTCTAAGGCAAAAAATGAAAGAAATACTGGGAACAAGCTATATTTCAAATTTTCATCTGCTTGAATCTAAAATCTACGTAGAATTGTAAGATCATCTTCATATCTTTAAATATTTTTCACGCATATAAGTAATGTATATGTGTAAAGAAAATGCTTACCAGGTGGATCAGATGGTAAAGAATATGCCTGCAATTCAGGAGACCTGGGTTTGATCCCTGGGTCAGAAAGATCCCCTGCAGAAGGAAACGGCCACCCACTCCAGTATTCCTGTCTAGGAAATCTCATAATAAACATTTTTTTTTTTTT
>SJYX01001424.1:176075-252243 GCA_006410675.1 Oreotragus oreotragus
AAAATTGAAGTGGGAAGTGTGAGTTTTGCTCGGCTTTATTTTCTTTATAAAACCAATGGAGAATATTTTGGTGTTTTTGTTTTTAAGAAACAATGGTACTAAGAAAAATAACACTGCCATTTACTCTTCTAAAAAATAAGATCACATAATGTCAAATGATATTTTCACTATATGGTATTTTAAGAACAGAAGCTAAATATCCGGAGGGTTTCCCTGGCAGTTCAGATGGTAAAGAATCTGCCTGCTAATGCAGGAGACCTGGGTTCTACCCCTGGGTCTGGAAGAGTCCCTGGAGAAGGAAATCTAGTATTCTTGGCTGGGGAATTCCATGGACGGAGGGGCCTGGAGGGCTATAGTCCATAGGATGGCAAAAGAGTCGGACACGATTCAGCGATTAACAACAACAACAACAAATATCCAGAAGCTTTCCCCTTTGTCCTTTGTTGTTCCAGTATGCTATAACAATTATATTATGTCTAAGGCAAAAAATGAAAGAAATACTGGGAACAAGCTATATTTCAAATTTTCATCTGCTTGAATCTAAAATCTACGTAGAATTGTAAGATCATCTTCATATCTTTAAATATTTTTCACGCATATAAGTAATGTATATGTGTAAAGAAAATGCTTACCAGGTGGATCAGATGGTAAAGAATATGCCTGCAATTCAGGAGACCTGGGTTTGATCCCTGGGTCAGAAAGATCCCCTGCAGAAGGAAACGGCCACCCACTCCAGTATTCCTGTCTAGGAAATCTCATAATAAACATTTTTTTTTTTTTTACAAATTCCAAAGATAAATCTATATATTTATATATGTATAAGCTCCAAAGAAAACCGCTGTCTCTCTGTGTATCTGTATTCTATATACAGGTATCCTAGAAAAAAAGGTGGGTAATTATAATCAAATTCAGCAGGATTGTAGATTTCCATGTCAAATTTTTTTCTTTTGTGTTTTTAATGTTACAATTCCTCATGAAATCCTGTTTATTCTTTATATTAAATATAATGTTCAATACTTGGGCAACAAGTAGTTGCCACATTTACCCACTCCAGTATTCTTGCCTAGGAAATCCCATGGACAGCAGAGCCTGGTGGGCTACATTCCACGGGATTGCAAAAGAGTTGGACACACCTTAGCAACTAAACACCAACATCCGTTACCAAATATAAACATCTGCCTTCAGTCACCAGGTCTATACATAATCCATTGCTGTTGATTTAAAACAATCATTCTAAGATTGATGTTCACTGATTCCTGATGCCAACATATTCTAGATTTTTTCAGGCACTGACCGAGTTTTTTGATCTCTTGATTTTTGAGGGACTTTTGTGACACTGACTTTTCCTCCTGAATATATAGGTAAGATGTAAAAGGTACACTTTCAATTTAGAGCATAGTGCTGAGGATTCCAAAATTCAGCTATTTAGGACCTCATTTGTGGGTGGTGTGGTTGTGAAACCCAGTATGAAAGTGTATCCTTAAAGATAAAGTTCATAAAATGTTGACAAATCTTCAGTGATTTGTTTCCTTCTCACTATTGTATGCTAGATGTAGTTGTGATATCACCTGGTTTGTTCTTGTAATCTCTAATTTACACTTTGTATTTGAAAAACAAAGGAGCATTTTTCTTCAATATTACATTTGTATTTTCACTTACAAACTTCTGGAGGTACTTGGCATGTTTCCTTGGTGAACTTACGTTTTTGCTTTCTTGCCTGAATCTCCTTTTTGGATCCTAAACTTAACCGTTTCCCCAGATTTCTCTATACTGCACTCTAAGCAAGTCAGACCTCTCAACGGGAAAATACTCTTTGTGGGGAAATTCTTTCACTCAAGAAGTACAATTTCCTTAAAGGAGTTACTTTTCATCAACCATGTCTATAGTCACTATGTTTTTCTGTCTTTCCATGTTTTTTAAGTTGGAAAGCTACATAAGATGCTTTAACTCTTGGTTGGTCAGTCACAGGACTGCTGCACTGTTGACACAGAGCGGTCTAAATATAGAAATGAGCATATAGCTTGCATCAGTTCCAGTATCATGCCTTGTTTCTATGGAAAATACACGATTCAATTTAATTACATAATCTGCTGTTCTCTAAGACAAGGCTTCCAACAGGGCCAAACAATTCTGAAGCGGGTTCCTCTTTTTTTTTTTTTTAAAGAGAGCTAATCAGAAGGGATTTGTGATATTGAAATCACTAAGAGGTAATTATGAATGATTTTGTGCAATTCAGAAATGAAAAATTCCTCCCCAAAGCCCCAAATCTTCGAGTCTATTTTGTTTTAAAAATAATAGAAGTCTGTTGCTTCACTTACCTTTTACGCTGGTGTTGTGCATGAATTTCTCAAATGTTGAAAACGAAAATATATTCCTACAATGAAAAATGAATAAAGAATAATGAATGGATCCAAAGTGACAATAAGAAATGACACCTAATATACTTCTGGAAGCAGAAATTTCCACAGTGATGAAAGATAAGAGAATTTATTCCATGAAAATAAAATTAATAATACCGGTCAACACAGATCTTTTTGTTTCTTTACAACCAGAGAAGAAAAACATTTTCCAGAAAACTTTATAGTCTGTTGACATGAACATCAATTTTTGCTATTAAAGTAGAAACTAGTAATTACATTTTTAAAAATGATGCTCTGGTAATTATGTATTTTAAGTATGAATCTTGATGTTTAATTAGGTCATATGACTGTAATATCAGCTTGCATTAGCAGCAGATTATCAAATCCTGGCAATTCAACCCACAAAGACAAGAAGAAAAGGCTGCTATAATTGTGAGGTTTAAATAGAATAAGCCATAATGCAGTACAATATTCTTTAAATATTTTAATGTTTACTGATGTTATTGAGTAATGAAGTTTATCATTATGGCATAATCTTCTTAGATAATTATTCCAGCAGCAGTAAGCACATAGGAAGAAGCACGGTGTTTTCAGGAAATCTCTCAAATTAATCTCAGAACAAAATTCAGAACATATATTTGAAAGTGGTCTTGTGTATTTTTAATGTGCAAAATGTGTGTAATACTAATTTATTCTGAAATGAATGACAATGTGCTTGGTTGTTTAGGTAAGTAATTTTGATTTTTTAATCTGTATCATAAATCTGTATTTTACTAGCTCTTTTACTTTCTTTCTAATGTTCATTGATAAATTATGCAGTGCAAATGAAATCTCTTATTTCAACATAAGTATCTATCATTTACAATCAATAGGTTTTAAAAAGTTTAAATATACGCCTATGTTTTGTATTTCGTTTCATTTTGCATTTACTTATTTATCACGAGTGCAGGTTTTTTGTCAATTTTTTAGTCCCTCCTTGCTTCTCTAAATCACGCTGGACTTTACTAGCTTTATTTATTTGCCACAAACATAGGAAAGTCATAACAGAGTTTAATTATTCATTATGGAATCAATGCAACCCTCTTTCAGTACTGTTTTTCTAAGGTAAAGAAATCCCTTTACAAAGTGTGTGTTGCACTTTTTTGCTACCTTGTGGAAACTTTATTCCTTAATATTATATTTTCCCCCTAAATTTGCTCTTTACGATATAAAAATTAACTGTTAAATGGCTACAAGATTCATTCGTGTAGGTTTAATAATACAAATGTGTTTAAATACTTAAAAATTATAAAGTTTCATTATAATGCCTAATGATTTACACAGCTAAAACAGCTTGAGTACTTTCCCATTTAGTCCATGTAAGCTAGGATTTCCTCTACAGAGGTAACTGTACCACTCAAGAAGCCTGCCTTGAAATTGTTCTACACACTCTCCTTGACAATGCTACAAGAATTTTTATTAAAAAATTCATTTTTTTCTCTTCATAGCTACACCTGCTATAACAAATATAAACATATTTTGTAGTGAGAAAAATGTCCCTTCTGAATGACAAAAATCTAATGTTCCTTGAGTGGATCTGAGGATTAGATATTCCTATACTTAATATGCAAAAGAAAAGAGATTGCCTTTACAGTATGCTTTATGTCTTTGTTTTGGCTAAAGCAGCTTATTGTATTACAGTGATAAGATGTATGTGCTACCATTACTGTATATATAAATAAGATTGGTGCTTATGATTTACCCTAAGGAATCTATTTCCTAGCACTAGGGGTCATTTTGGAGAAGGAAATGGCAACCCACTCCAGTGTTCTTGCCTGGAGAATCCCAGGGACAGAGGAGCCTGGTGAGCTGCTGTCTATGGGGTCGCACAGAGTCAGACATGACTGCAGCGATTTAGCAGCAGCAGCAGGGGTCATTTTAGCTTATAATATTCTAAGATGTTTAGTTTTAATAAAATAGAAGGTTAGGAATATGACATTTCCTAAACAAATGCTGTCCTTGAAAAACATTTCCCTGGGCTCAGATCCCTAATTTTTCTGCTAGTTGGACTGTGAATGGATTTTGTTACTTTATCTAACTTTAGAACTGTAAAACAAAAATATGGTTTGAGCTTCTTATCTAAAGTTCATTTTTGCTAATTCTACTAAAATGTTTCGGCTACTTTTGAAAGCGTGATGATCCATTTCAGGTTTTGCCTGTGATCACTGCTCATAATGTGTCAGCTTTTGGGCTTGCTTGGCCTTTTTCTTCAAGCTTTTACATCCTGACACTCCTGAGCCACAGTAACAGTCTTATTGATTTTTTGCTAATCTTCAAACTGTTTTCAAGTGTAGCAAATGTATTCATTAGAATGAAGATTTCCTTTCCAAAACAAAATGAATATCTCTCACTACAATATCTCAAATTTCCTACTCTTAAAAGTTTTAAAATTTCAAGCTCTGTTCTAAAGTACTTTGTTTTCCCACTCTGGGATTTAATGATATCAATCCCTTATTTCTTTTAGAAAATTCATTTTAAGGCCATGGTGCTGGGTGTGAGAGATGATATAAAAAAATATTTTTCAGAGTAGCATTATATATTTTAGAATGTGATACAGATTATGTAATATGAATTATGATCCTGTTTATATTGAATGGAGTGGGTAATTGCAAGCTATAAATCATTTTTGGGTATCCAAAAATTTTAGCCTTCTTACTCTAGTTATACACATAAATAAAGATAGTTGTGTTTGTTTTTCTAAACCTAATTTTTTAGATCTGCTTAAAATCTATTGTTCTTCAGAAAACATAGTATACTATGGTTAACATTTTCCATTTAAAATCAAAGTATTTTCTTTGATTCAAAAACTAAATATATTTTTTATACCTAGTATTTGCTAGACATATGGAAAACACCAAAAGGAAGTTATTTTTTTCTAAAATGAACAAATAATTTTAAAATGCTTATGTTTACATTGACTCAAACAGTAGGGAGTTCTACTTTTTCTAACTTAAAATTATGACCTGATTTTCCAGGCATGTCAATTGCCTTTTGTACAGCTGCAAAGGCCTGTATTGTGTCCACAGAATTCTTCTGCTGGTTGCCTACCACCTGGAAAGAGAAATGAAAGAACAATAGTGTGTTTTGGTTCTGCTACTAATTGTCTATTCTGTCTTGGATAACTGGTCTTAATTTGGGGAATAAAAGAGAAAGAAGTATATTTTCAATTGATGGTATTTCAATCATCTTGTCATAGGAACAAAAGGGTTCTAACCTACAATGAAATTTTGCTACAAAGATAATGGAACGTGAAGAAACATGCAAAAGCAATATTATTGCTCACACGATAGGCCTAAAGTTGCATGTTGACGTTAAGCATATCCTATTACAAAAATCATTGGTGTTTGTACTATATGAGGCAAACATGCCATATTTTACTAAAAACAGATAATTTAAAGCCACTTTGAAGAATGATATTGAAAGAATAAGATAGAATGCAAAAGGTGTATTGGTGGGAGCAAGGATATTCAAATCTCAGTTTAATCTGTCACTTAGTAGCCTGTGACCTTTAAGAAGTTACTGCCCTTTCCCAGCCTTTGTCTCCTCATTTGCATAATAATCAGGCCAGATAGGGTGAATTCCACTATCTTCTTGCCATTGTGATTATATATATATAATTCCTCTGTCCCATACTCTTATAGGCTAATTTTCTTTCTCAGAAAGCAGCATGGTCCAAATCTCTTTCATATAATATTACCTGAAATATATATGCTTAGCTGCTTTCTGAAGAAAATGTGTGTCTTGCTTGGTAGAAAATAATTACATTAGTCTCCTAAATAGTACCTATGTAAAAGGTATCACACATTTATGAATGAAAAATGTTAATGAAATGATTGCTACATATCTATCCATTCTAATGTACAAATTCAAAAAAATAAAAGTGTAGAAGGTGACCGTATATCACTATATTTCCATGAGCAATAATTTTCTGAGCCAAATCCATCAACACTGCAACACTCAATGAAAAAGCCCATGGAGTATTTAACAGTGGTTTTTTTTTTTTTTTTTTTTTAAATCAAATTCTCCAAAAGGTCAAAATCTTTTCTAAAACAAAGATACTCGAGGACATTCACTCAAACTTATTTGAGAGTATTGTAGATAAATGTATACAAAAAAATTGACAACTCTTCTTCCTCCCTTTTTCTTTGAAGGCCTATAACTTTTACCATATCGAAACATGTGACATGGCATAAGATATCACCATTTAAAAAATATTTCCAATATATATTAGTTGCTATTCTAGCATGGCAGCAATGGGATTTGATGTCACGTAAATGGTAGCCCACAAGAGAAACACATTACAAAAGCAACTCCTTTCCACCCTCCTCCCCTCCCCCTGAAATAATAACAATTTGCTAAATTGTTGGGAAGTTGTTATAATTCCTTTTCCAAATTATTACTCGCCCTTTAGATTAGAAATGAGGCCAGGGTTAGCAATCAGCTATAAATGGTAGGATTTTTCAAGTAAGAAGCACTTGTCTGATTGTGAAGTGGAGGCCATTACTGCCTTGATTGGGCCTTTTTTTTTTTTTTTTTTTAGCTTGCTTGATTTGTGGTTGAGAGTGCGTATTCACTCCTATACTGTGAGCAATCAGAGCTTCCCCTCTCTCATTTTTGCTCAGTGATTTAGGGTCCACTACTTTGGCACAGCTGCCACCTTTTAGCCTCCATCATGCAGAATATCTCCTTTTAAAAAAAAAGAGTGGGGGATGGGAGCAGGTAACTCATGTACATTTGGCTTCTTAATGTGCCTATTTTACATTTACAGAGAGAACTTTTCACTCGAAATAACAACAATGTTGGAACTTGGATTTCTACACCTAATAAATAAGTTTGGACAGAGACTTGAAACTTGTTAGAGCACATTTTCCATTTCTTTATTTATCCCACTGGAAGTCGAGGGGTGGGGGAAATAGGTATGGGGTACATTGCTGATACTAAGACATCTGAAGGGATGTGTGGCTTGTGTACTAGCATACTCTTTGTTCTCTGGGGAAATGATATAGAAACAAGGGCTTTTTTCTTTGCTTTGGGGCATGGGGGAGCATTTCATAACTTTTTCACCAGACTTAAGGTCTATTAGGAAGAAGGTCTTAAGGAAGAAGGTATTAACAGCTCTTAAAAGTGGAGTCCTATTGTCAGGTTTAAAAATTATTTAATACCTCTTTAATTTAACACAGTCTATTCCTGCTATTGACAGTGAAGGATTATTTTTGCTAGGAGTTAAAAAGTTCAGCACATCTCATTCCTTGGAACTCATTATAAGAAACTGGAGTTTCAAAATTAGAATTAGCTGATTATCGTGGGCAACTTCCTGGATCTTGTCAATCACAGGCAAATAATAATGCATGTGAACATCCTAGTTCTGCTCCTGTTTCTCCAAACCAAAATGCCCAGAAAACTTCCATGAAATAAATACCATACTTTTATCTTTCTAAATACACTTAGTTGGGATCATAACAAACCTGTAATATAAAGTGAGGCTCCTAAAATTAAGAATACCATCTGGTAAGTAGTAGTCTCTCTTAGGATCTGGGTCAGAACTCATAAGAAATCTTTCTTTTTCCTCCAGTTCTACTGAGATATAATTTACCAGTCATAAAACTTATACATTTTAATATTCAATTAAATGAATTTTAGTATATTTATAGGTGTATAACTATCACTACCATCTAATTTTGGAATATTTCCACAATCCTGAAAAGAAATGTACTCACTGACAATCACTGTGCTTCCTACTCCCAGCCTAATGTGACCAGTTATCTACTTTTCTGTCTCTATGTTTGCCTTTTATTGAACATTTCACTTAAACGGAATAATACATGTTCTTTTATGTTAGGTTTTTCACTGAGCTATTTCTGAGATTTGGCAATTCACCCATGCTGTAGTATGCTGTCCCTTTCTATTGATGAATAGCATACTATTATATAGATACACTGCATCATGTCTACTTATTCATTCAAAGACAGTTATTTTGGTTTAGACTTTTTGGATACTTTTCACTGGCAGTGGTTACTAACATTTGTGTACAAATCTGTGTATGGATATGTATTTTCAAATTGTATGGCTAGATACATAGGAAAGTAAAAGGGAAAGTCACTCAGTTGTGTCTGACTCTCTGCGACCTCATTGCTTATACAGTCCGTGGAATTCTCCAGGCCAGCATACTGGAGTGGGTAGCCTTTCCCTTCTCCAGGTGATCTTCCCAACCCAGGGATCGAACCCAGGTCTCCCACTTCACAGGCAGATTCTTTATCAGCTGAGCCACAAGGGAAGATACATAGGACTAGAATTAAAAAACTAAGATCATGGCACCCGGTCCCATCACTGCATGGCAAATAGATGGGGAAACAAAGGAAACAGTGACAGACTTTATTTTCTTGGGTTTCAAAATCACTGCAGATGGTGTCCGGGGAAGGCAATGGCACCCCACCCCAGTACTCTTGCCTGGAAAATCCAATGGACGGAGTAGCCTGGTGGGCTGCAGTCCATGGGGTCGCTAACAGTCGGACAGACTGAGCGACTTCACTTTCACTTTTCTCTTTCATGCATTGGAGAAGGAAATGGCAACCCACTCCAGTATTCTTGCCTGGAGAATCCCAGGGATGGGGGAGCCTGGTGGGATGCCATCTATGGGGTCACACAGAGTTGGACACGACTGAAGTGACTTAGCAGCAGCAGCAGATGGTGTCTGCAGCCATGAAATTAAAAGACACTTGCTCCTTAGAAGAAAAGCTATGACAAACTGAGACAGCGTATTAAAAAGCAGAGACATGACCAACAAAGGTCCATCTAATCAAAGCTATGGTTTTGTATGTGGTCATGTATGGATGTGAGAGTTGGACCACAAAGAAAGCTGAGTGCCGAAGAACTGATGCTTTTGAACTGTGGTGTTGGAGAAGTCTCTTGAGAGTCCCTTGGACTGCAAGGAGAGCCAACCAGTCAATCCTAAAGGAAATCAGTCTTGAATGTTCATTGGCCGGACTGATGCTGATGTTGAAACTCCAATACTTTGGCCACCTGATGCAAAGAACTGATTCATTGGAAAAGACCCCAATGCTGGGAAAGATTGAAGACAGGAGGAAAAAGGGATGACAGAGGATGAGATGGTTGGATGGCATCACTGACTCGATGGACATGAGTTTGAGTAAGCTCTGGGAATTTGTGATGGTCAGGGAAGACTGGTGTCCTGCAGTCCATGGGTTCGCAAAGAGTTGGACATGACTGAGCAACTGAGCTGAAATGAACTGAAGTGAACTGAGTCACTCAGTCATGTCTGACTCTTTGTAACCACATGGGCTATAGCCCACCAGGCTCCTGTGTCCATGGAATTCTCCAGGCAAGAACTGCTGAATCATATGGTAAATCTATGATTAATGTAATAAACTGCCAAACTGTTATGCAAAATGGCTTCATCATTTTCTATTTTCCACCAGCAATGTATACATTCTAATTCTTGCCAACACACATTACTGACCATCTTTTTATTATTATTATTATAGTAATTCCAGTGGGTGAAAAAGGGATCTCAATGTAGTTTTGACTTGTATGTCCCCAATGACTAATGATGATGACAATCTTTTCTTGTGCATATCAGCTATTTGTATATTTCTGAGGAGAAATGTCTACTCAAACCCTTTGCCCATTTAAAAAAAAATTGAACTGTTTTCTAATTATTGACTTGTATGACTTCTTAATATATTCTTCATGCAAGTCCTCATTGGGTATATGATATATGAATATTTTCTCCCAATCTGTGGGTTGACTTTTCACTTTCCTGATAGTGTCTTTGAAGCACAAAAGTTTTTAATTTTGAGCAAATCTCTTTTGAACTCTTAATGGAGCACAATATTCCATCAGCTCTGAAATGTAATTGTTTAAAGAGAGAGAAAGAGAAGTAAAAGGTTAAATGTAAAATCAATAATTATACTTGGATCAGTGAAAAAGAAAAGAAGAAATAGTTTTACTAATCCATTTCCTTTAAAATAATATAAAAGCTTTCATTAGAGGAATAAGTGTTTTGCTTTTTTAAAAAAACTCTTTATTGCTAACTTTGTGTGAACATTTGAATCTTTTCTTAACTGGGGTAGCAGAAATACAAAATTCACCCTTGCCCAGGTCAGAAGTGGTTGTGAAGAAAGTTCACATATGAATGAACCAGATGCCACAATCTCTGCTCTCTGTGCTTCTACCTCTGAATAACAACAAATGACTGAAGAAAAATCAGGGTACAAGATTATTTTCAGGCAAGAGATGTTGAACTTTGTCCTCCCAGGCCCACGCCATTACCTTATTTTTGAAATGCCTTCTTCTCAGGTATACCCATATAAGTGATTAGTAGCAGCATCAACTTTACAACCACTGTTGAATACCAAGTTGTCCAGGCAAACTTGGTAGAAATGTGGATAAACTGTTAGCAAACAATGCATCTGTTTAGAAACTCCTTGTGGGGAGAAAAAAGAAAGAAAGAAACCTACCTGTAAGTCAGACCTAGAACTTGTTTATAATGCCCCACAGATCAGCTCAGAGTAGGACTTCCCTGATGGCTCAGACAGTAAAAAAAAATCTGCCTGCAATGTGGAAGACCCAGGTTTTATCCCTTGGTTGGGAAAATCCCTTGGAAAAGGGAATGGTAACCCACTCTAGTATTCTTGCCTGGAGAATTCCATGCACAGAGGCTACAGCCCACGGGGTTGCAAAGAGTCAGACACAACTGAGCAACTAACACACAGCTCAGAGTAATGCAGGTGCACGTACCTTGCTTTTAGCAGGAAAAGTAGCAAACAACTCAATACTTTCCAGGGCCTACAATTTAAAAGTACACCTCACTCACACTTCCTCTATTTGGGCTTCCCTGGTGGCTTAGATGGTAAAGAAGCTGCCTAAAATGCGGGAGACCCAGATTTGATCCCTGGGTGGGGAAGATCCTCTGGAAAAGGAAATTGCAACCCACTCCACTATTCTTATCTGAAGAATTCCATGGACAGAGGAGCCTGGTGGGCTACAGTCCATGAGGTCTCAAAGAGTCCGACATGACTGAGCAACTTTCACTCACTCAGCAATGGATCTTTTAGAAATTAAGTAATCAACTATTGATAGGTTTATTTTGCAAGTTCAGATTTTTACCTGGCATTTGCTGTGTATCATTAACATATTACATCCATAGTGCAGTCTGGTTGCCCTGGGGGCCTCTCACTTCATCTACCTTTGTGCCATCATGGATTTAGCCACCAGTACACACACAAAAAGCACATACTGTTGCACAAAATGTTGAGAAGTACTCTTATTTGATTTTATGGTAAACTCCAGAGTGTTTTTTTTTTAGCAGGAAAAGTAGCAAACAACTCAATACTTTCCAGGGCCTACAATTTAAAAGTACACCTCACTCACACTTCCTCTATTTGGGCTTCCCTGGTGGCTTAGATGGTAAAGAAGCTGCCTAAAATGCGGGAGACCCAGATTTGATCCCTGGGTGGGGAAGATCCTCTGGAAAAGGAAATTGCAACCCACTCCACTATTCTTATCTGAAGAATAACATGGACAGAGGAGCCTGGTGGGCTACAGTCCATGAGGTCTCAAAGAGTCCGACATGACTGAGCAACTTTCACTCACTCAGCAATGGATCTTTTAGAAATTAAGTAATCAACTATTGATAGGTTTATTTTGCAAGTTCAGATTTTTACCTGGCATTTGCTGTGTATCATTAACATATTACATCCATAGTGCAGTCTGGTTGCCCTGGGGGCCTCTCACTTCATCTACCTTTGTGCCATCATGGATTTAGCCACCAGTACACACACAAAAAGCACATACTGTTGCACAAAATGTTGAGAAGTACTCTTATTTGATTTTATGGTAAACTCCAGAGTGTTTTTTTAACCAAAACTCTGGATATAACTAAGAATTCAGTAACTACCATTGTTACATTTTATCTTATAAATATTGTTGCAAAAATTGTGTTAAAAATGACAAATGTTTTGTGTTCTAAACGCTTCTGTCAAATTCAGCTGCACACAAGTAAGAAGAAGTCATCCCTGTTATTATTTTTATACTCAACATAGTACTATGTGTCACCTGGATTTCTTTTTTTAAAAAATGACTTTTTTTAAATGGCTTTCCATTGAGAATCAGACTATCACTGAGTCTAAAAAAATCCATTTTTGACAAAGTGGTATATTTGTTCAAATTAATACACTGAAACTTGAACTGAAGGATGTTGAAATTATAACTATTGATTGCAATCTATCTAGTTGATTATGCAGTGCTAATAAGCAATTAATTAAAATAGAAAGGTAATATAGTCAAGCTTCACTGGAAGTAAAACCAAGTGAGTTAAAACAAGAAATTGTCTAATAAATGCTAAGTAACTACAGTGTTTCCTAGCAGCTTTTATAAAATGAAAAAAAATGGAAAAGACATAGTCTCACACAATAAACTGTGCTCTGGAGAGAAGAGAAGAGAAGGGAAAGGAAGGGAAGGGAAGAGAAGAGAGAAACTATATTGATTTGAAAACTATTGATTGAAAACTATATTGATTTCTCCTAAGGACAAATGTTGGAGAAGGCAATAGCACTCCACTCCAGTACTCTTGCCTGGAAAATCCCATGGATGGAGAGCCTGGTTGGCTGCAGTCCAGGAGGTCGCGAAAGAGTCGGACATGACTGAGTGACTTCACTTTGACTTTTCACTTTCATGCATTGGAGAAGGAAATGGCAACCCACTCCAGTGTTCTTGCCTGGAGAATCCCAGGGACGGGGGAGCCTGATGGGTCACACAGAGTCGGATACGCCTGAAGCGACTTAGCAGAGACATGTGTTTATGAATAAGCTGGATGAGTGATCTTGAAATATTTGCTGTTCTACTGTTCCCAAGGAGTATTAGCACATTTATTGACCTTCACTGCTGCTTCTATGAGGTACCAAAGTGTATACCAAGCATCACTATCCTTCTTCCTCTCCCTTTTCCTCCCCCACCTTTTTTAATTTATAGTCCTGTCTCCATGGAGATTGTCTAGGTGTGGATCTAAGTGCCAAGCACTAACACAGTACTCAGATTTGCTTCTCTATCTTATAAAGTCTCAATCTATTTTATATGGTTTCCATGTCTGTACTTAAATTTATCATCTCTTCATACAGGTTTTTAACCTTTTCTATTAGATCCTCTCATATTTCATATTATGGTATTGAAAGTTGTAGTCTGATAAGTCTAACAACTAGGTCATCTCTGAGTCTGTTTCTATTCACTGCTTCCTCTCCAGCACACTTGTTTGCTTCTGTGTGTATTTTGTAATATCTTATTATATTCTAGATATTTTTAAATGAAATAGAATAAATAATATTTACATCCAGAAGAGAGCACATATCTGTTTTCCTGCCAGGCTTCTTCTGTGGTCTTTTTACAGCATTAGTTTAATGACTGATTTTAAGTGTTTTGAGGATAAGATTGAGATTTTTTTTCCCATCAGTAGCAGTTAGGCCCTGATGAGATTCCTGAGATCTCTTTATGCTTTACAGCAGTGCCTCCAGCATTCTGAACTGTGGGATATCTCTCTCTGCCATTCACCATCCTGGTTCAAATGAGTCTGATCTCTTGTCTGGATATTTTGTAATAATCTCCTAGCTCTCTGCCTGTTTATTTACCCATCTACCTGTCTCTCTATCTATCCATTATCTATTTACCTATTCATCACCTATCTATCAATCAATCATATTTTTTGAATCCAAGGGTCCTTTTTATTCTTTAAATGTCTTGTCCCTTTTTATAGAATTCTGTAAATGTAATGCTTGAAAAATATAATGGATATTTTCTACTTGTCCTTACACTTCCATTTTCTCATGTTACCTGTAGAGACAGACCCCAAATTAACTAGATTTACACCCTATAAAATCCTTTCCCTTTGAGTGTAGGTAAAATGTTGACTTGCTTCTAATTAAGAGAATATGGCAAAGGGGATGGGCTGACACTTCCATAAGTAGGTAGGTAATATGGTAAAGGTAGCAAGATGTCATTCCTATGGTTACTTTATCATATGTATATACATGTGTAAAGAGAGACTGGCAAAATGAAGCTTACGTGTATAATATATGTGTGTGTGTGTGTGTTCAGTCATTTCAGTCGTGTCCAACTCTTTGTGACCCTATGGTCATCTTGCTAGTATGCACTAGGGATACTCTCCTCCTGGCCTTAAACACAACAAGGATCTGCAGGTGGCCTCTTGGACCTGAGGGCGGCCACCAGATTACAACCAGAAAGAAAGTCAGATTCCTCATCATATAGCTGCGAATAAATTCTTCCAACAAACCTGAAAGAACTTAGAAGTGAATTCTTCCTCAGTCAAGCCTCCACACCAATAGTCTTTACTGCAACCTACAGAGATCCTGCGGAGAAGGCAGTGGCACCCCACTCCAGTACTCTTGCCTGGCAAATCCCATGGAAGGAGGAGCCTGGTGGGCTGCCGTCCATGGGGTCGCTAAGAGTCAGACACGACTGAGTGACTTCACTTTCACTTTTCTCTTTCATGCATTGCAGAAGGAAATGGCAACCCACTCCAGTGTTCTTGTCTGGAGAATCCCAGGACGGGGGAGCCTGGTGGGCTGCCGTCTATGGGTCACACAGAGTCGGACACAACTAAAGTGACTTAGCAGCAGCAGTAGCTATATAACATCCCGCTAAAGACTAGCAGGCAGAGAAGGCAATGGCACCCCACTCCAGCACTCTTGCCTGGAGAATCCCATGGACGGGGGAGCCTGGTGGGCTGCCGTCTATGGGGTCGCACAGAGTCGGACACAACTGAAGCTACTTAGCAGCAGCAGCAGACAGAGACCCTGGGGCAGAGAATGAAGCGAAGTCAAGCATGGATAACTGACCCACAGGCACTGTGGGATAATAAATGTGTGTTGTTTGAAAACTAAAGCCACTAAGTTTTGGTAATTCATTCCACAATAGAAAACTAAAGAATCTTTATAAAACTGCCTTAGTGGTTGAGAGGCTGGACTCTGGGAACAATTGCCTAGACTCAAAATTCAGTCCTGCCACTCTTTTGAACAAGTTACATAATCTTCTTCCTCAGTTTTGTCATGTATGAAATAGGGATAATAATGGTACTCAGTGAAGAATTATGAATATTAAATGAATTATTATATATAAAGCATTAGAATAGTGCCTAGCATATAATAAGAGCTATATGTTTGCTATTATGGTAGTTCTAATAATCAAAGCTAGTAAATAATAAATAATATAAACTAACATAAAATAATAAAATGAAAGAATATAAATATAGACAGTTATGATATATAATATAATTTTAAAATCGTATATTGCTATCATTATATCAATCAGAATATACTAGGTTATGCTGTAAAAACAAGAAATCTCAAAATTTCAGTGCCTTTAAGCACAAGTGTTTATTTCTTGCTTACATTAAATGTCTACTGCTGACAGTTCTCTGTTTATTGTATTCTTATAGACCCAGGGTGATAGAGGATCTGCCAGCTTGAATGTTGCCCATCACTGTATCAGAGTGAAAAAAATTTTTGGAGAGTTTCACTTTAGTAATTAAATGCTGCAGCCTGGAAGTGACACATCCCATTTCTGCTACAACCCATTGGCTCCATGCAAGTATAAGGGAACCAAAGCCATAGAGTCTGATCATATACTCATAGGTGGAGAGAAACAGAAAGGTTTGCCAAAAAGAATGCTACACTTTTTATTTTTAGTATTAGCGTTTGACTCTTCAGTCTCTTGGGGAAGGAAATGGCAACCCACTGCAGTGTTCTTGCCTGGAGAATTCCATGGACAGGGGAGCCTGGAGGGTTGCAGTCCAAGGGGCCACACGACCGAGTGACTAACATTAACAGTTCAGTCTGTGGACACGTTTTAATAAAAATAAAAACTTAATTTAAGAAAGAAAATAAGGTGCCGTCTAGATTCAAAATGGGTTAATTATAATTTTGTCTGAAGTTGTTTCAGAAATTGGGACTTCTCTAAATCTCATTCAGATGTAAGTTTTTGTGAAACAAATCACTGATCTTTCAATATACTGAAGATACACCTAGAAACCTTTGCCTCTTAGTGCCTCAGGTATTTTATTGAATAGATGCTTTCTTTTTATAATGTAAATGTTGCAATGCTATTTGTTCTGCTATAATGCAAAAAGCATAACTTTTTATTTTTTCAAGAGAGAAGCTACAAGCAGAGAAACTACAGGGACCAACATGTGGCAAAGCCTCATGGCATCCTGCTGGGCCCCTAGACTGTATAGCCACACTCCATATCTAGAGCTTGACAACTGCTCCCTCTTCTAGTTCCAAGAAACCAGGCCAATAAACAAGGGTTATCCTAGGCTTAAAGAAGCCTCAGAGACGAGGAGCCAACCAAAGTGAGCGTAACTCATAGTCTGTAGTTTTTGTTGTCTTCTGAGACTAACAATGGACCTTCACAATTGCTGGGATTTTTTCCAAAGAGGCGGTTTAGGGGAGCTATCCTAGAGGAGGGCATGGCAACCCACTCCAGTGTTCCTGCCTGGAGAAGNTTAAGCCCCAGTTCAGTTCAGTTCAGTCGCTCAGTCATGTCTCACTCTTTGCGACCCCATGAATCGCAGCACGCCAGGCCTTCCTGTCCCTGTCTCTTATACACATCTGAGACTAACAATGGACCTTCACAATTGCTGGGATTTTTTTCAAAGAGGCGGTTTAGGGGAGCTATCCTAGAGGAGGGCATGGCAACCCACTCCAGTGTTCCTGCCTGGAGAATTCCATGAACAGAGGAGCCTGGCAGGCTACAGCTTAAAGGGTTGCAAAGAGCTGGACACAACTGACATGACTTAGCATGCATGGGGAGCTACATCCCTACATCACGTGAGAATTTCAGACTAAATAACTTTTAAAACATAATGCATATAAATAGATAGTCTACAGGTGGTAAATGCTTTCCTACACCTGACTAAGTAAGAATACATTTAAATACTTCTAAATAAAATAAATACGGTTGGCAACACACCGAAAAAGACAAATCACAATTGAAAAGTTTTTTGTTTTCTATTAATAATGAAAACAGAAACAATGTCAATATAAATGGAAAGTAAGATACCAACAACATAAATGAAAGAAAAAAAGGTGAATGACATTCTATACAAAGATAATATATAAATATATTCAATCGAAAAGAATAGTATCACAGAAAATAGAAAAGGAAAAGTTTAAAAGAAGAAATATAAATGGTTAACTATATATATAATGTATAAGTTATTTAAAATCAAAATCAGAACCAAGGTACTTTATTTTAATTCTTTTTTGAAAGAAAATGCCTATCACTGTTAGGCTTGTGGAAAAATAGATTATTTCAGCAATTATTTGATAATGGTCATGTAACTTGGTTGAACTTTTCTGGAAGATAATTCTCATTATGTATCATAAACCTTAAAATTATCCATATTCTTCAACTCTGTAATTTTATTTCTATAGATTTCCATTAGGANCCTATCACTGTTAGGCTTGTGGAAAAATAGATTATTTCAGCAATTATTTGATAATGGTCATGTAACTTGGTTGAACTTTTCTGGAAGATAATTCTCATTATGTATCATAAACCTTAAAATTATCCATATTCTTCAACTCTGTAATTTTATTTCTATAGATTTCCATTAGGAAACAACCAGAGGTGAACTGAAAACAACGTAAATGTTCTATAATAAGAAATTGATTAAATAAATTGTTATAATCCAAAAGATGAAACACTAGCATGCAGTTTACATTGTTTATTAATAAGAGCATTAAATGAAATAAGAAAATTTTCATAATTATTGTTAAGTGAAAAAAGAAAACTATAAAATATTAAGAATGTATAATTAAGGTCACTAAAATAATGAAATAATATTTTTAAATATCTATACAGAAAAAAAGGTGAAAAGCTATAAACCAAGGTTATCAATGGTTATATATCTCTTGACAGGGAACTCACAAGTGACTTTGTTCTTTTAACTTAAAAACATTTTATTACTTTTGAAATGGTCTCAAATTACAGAAAAGTTGTAAGTATTCTACAAGGAAATTTTATTTCCTGAACCATTTGAGAATCACTTGCCAACCTGTTGCTCCAACATCCCTGAAAACTTTAGGGTGTTATTTCTTAGAAGTGAGAACATTCTTATACACAGTCACAATAACATATTAAAATCACAAAAATAACATCGACACATTACTACCATCTAATCCTCAATCCCATTCAATTTCCACTAAACATCCACAAAAATACGCAGGATAGCAAAATAAACCTAGTTCAGAATCACGTGTTGAATTCAGTTCCCGTATCCCTTTAGTCTCCTTTGTCCTGGAACAGTTGCTCAGTCTTTCCCTGACTTTCATGACCTTGACATTTTTGAAGTTTATAAGCCAGTAATTTTGTAGAGTTCCTCTCAAAACTGGCATTTGGTATGCTCTCATGGTTAGATTCTGGTTAAGCATCTGTGCCCGGAATGTCGAAAAGTGATGTGTCCCCCTTATTGCATCCTATAGTATAACTCATGATTTTGATTTGTCGACATTGTAGTTGTTCACTTTGATCACTTTATTAAAGCTGTGTCTCCCAGGTTTCTCCACTGTAAAGTTACTCTTTTCTCACTTGTTATTAGGAAGTGTTTTTGTGGGGAGATATTTGGGGACTATGTAAATATCCTGTTCTACATCAACCTCTGATTTTTAAATGTATATAATTATGGACTCATAGATTCCCATTCTAATTCATTAATAATATTATTTATTCTCACGCTGAGTTTGTCTCCTATTTGAACACTGGCAGCTTGTATAATCTCATTTTTGTGTCCTTCCTTCCTTTCTTTATTTCCTCCCTCCCACTCCTTTCTTCTTTTGCAGCGTAGGTCCTAGGCTTGTGTTGCTTTCTGTCATTTCTTCGCTTTCTGTCACAAGATGTTCTGGCGCATCTTTTACTTCCTGTGCTCCACTCCTGGAGTCAGTCTTTTTTTTTTTTTTAAGGAGCCCTGGTTCCTTTTAGTGGAGAATGATATTTAAAAGCTATGATCTCAGAGCTAGATGTGCTCATTGTTAATGGTGTCTCTGTTCTCAGACGACCTCCGGGTACAGAGCTGGGGAATATGTGTTATCTAAATGCATCAGTTCAGTTCAGTTCAGTCGCTCAGTCGTGTCCGACTCTTTGCGACCCCATGAATTGCAGCACGCCAGGCCTTCCTGTCCATCACCAACTCCCGGAGTTCACTCAAACTCATATTTACATCTATATTTACTAGTATATCTATCTATAGTGACTGAAATTTATGAGTCCACATGAATGTCTTCAATTCCAATCAAATATCACAGGGTTCTTTATAGTTTTTTTCCCTTTTTGTTTTGCAAATCCTTATCCTGACATTGAGAAACTTTGCTCCCTCCATTCTTAATATATTTACTCGTATGACTAATCATACATTTACTTGTATGATTTGTATGCACCAATATCCTGTCCCAATAAGGCTCTGAATCCCCAGTGCAGCCCACCCCTACCCGGACCCTCTTTATACCGCTGGTGCTCTGTACCTCATGTTTGGCTACCCCTTCACAGAAATGCCCTCCCCACCTTGCTCAAGATCTTGACTTTACTCCCCGGGGAAGTCCTCTTATGAAGTTCAGTTCAGTTCAGTCGCTCAGTCGTGTCTGACTCTTTGCAGTCCCATGGACTGCAGCACACCAGCCTTCTCTGTCCATCACCAACTCCCAGAGCTTGCTCAAACTCCTGTCATTGACTCCTGTCATCGAGTCGGTGAAGCCATCCAACCATCTCATTCTCTCTTGTCCCCATCTCCTCCTGCTTTCAGTCTTTCCCAGCATCAGGGTCTTTTCCAAAGAGTCAGTTCTTTGCATCAGGTGACCAAAGTATTGGAGTTTCAACTTTAGCATCAGTCCTTCCAATGAATATTCAGGACTGATTTCCTAGGACTTTCTCTAGGACTCCAAGAAAATGGGAGAAAGAGAGCCTATGCTCTGGCCTACGGCAACTTCCCACTCCTGCTTAATTTCTATAGGCTTTATTTACATTTTTATGAGGCTCTCAGGGCTAGTAGCTGTAAAATACATTGTAAACAGCAAGGTGTTACATAATACTTCCCTAGGAATGAATTCTGAGAGGACGAGGTAACAGAAAACTTTGTAAAGATCAAGCAAAAGAGTTTGGACTTTATGATAGCTAGTGGATATTCACTAATATGAAAATGGAATATGGAATGTTAATGTGACAGTGATGCAGAGGATGAAAAAATGAATTTAAAGATATGAGCTAAGAAGTGTATGCTAGGGCTTAGGTATGAAAACAGAAACAATTGGGTCCAATATAGAAGGAAGAGGCAGTGGGTCTTATGAGCAATACACCCATACCTCAAGGAAGCCAAATGGTGGGCAGGAAAAAGAAGAAAGGAGAGGAAGATGAGGAAAGGAAAGAGTAAGATTGAGAGAGATTTTGTTAGATTTCATTTGCATAACAAATCTCCAAAAAACATTCTGTCAACAAGCTGTAGTCACTTATGCTGGAATTTTACTTAGGCTAAAACTGAACATGCCATTTTTTTGTATCAAGGAAATGAAACAGGAAAGATTTGCTTAAGATGCCAAGTACATTAATTTAAAAGCTTCAAAAACCAAAGGAGTGAATAGTCAGAGGTTTGGGTAAGAAATGTGTTTCATATATGTAAATATAGCAATAAACAAATTTGTCTCAGTCTCTCTCTAAGACCAAGAAGGACTGACCAGTCTTGAGAGCATCTAGTTGATAATTTCCCCATTGTTTGTCTAACTTCACATGTTCATAAACTTTGAAGCTCCTTAGGATCTGTTGGTCCCTGATACTAGTTTGTTGGTGAGAAAAGTTTGTTAGTAGCCTTTTTAGAGCTATTTTGAAAATTGTCACAAAATTCCCAATGAGCCTAAACTTGGGTTAGAAAATTTTGACTTATAATAAGAAAGCTGTTCTGGCAATGACCAAATTTGGTTTTTAGTGCCAGCAAAGACATTAATTATGGATCTCAGGCAAAATAATTATCATTATGTGGCAGGATACCACGTTCAAAAAATAAATTGTATATTCTTTCTTCTATATGGCTATCACCTACCCTGGACAGCCTGGAGAAGTATGGCTATCATCTATACCATGGGATTAATTGTCAAAACAGAACCAGAGCACAACATGAAATCCTGTTTAAGCTGTGCCAGAAAGAAGTGCAGAAAGTGGAAGCAGGGGTGGTTTTTTCTGCTCCAAAGTTTCTAGTCCTGGCTCTGTTCCTTTTTCAGGACTTATTCCTGCTCTATTACAAGCATCAAGGTCGGTGACCAGCAACTGTAGCTGCTGGGTAGATGAATGAATAAATACAGGGCCTCGAGTAAGTCATTTATACTATCTGGATCCAAGTTTAAATTTCTAATAAGTAATACTCTCATTTAAATTTGATTTGAAGAGATAAAATGTTCTCTATCAATACTAAGTCTAGTGATATTGACTTCATGATAATGGTGATGAATACAAAATGCTTTTGTGATTTCCGCAGATTTCTTTGCAAATTTTTTCTCTTACCTAGGAAAATTTGGACCCTTTGGCTGTTCACAGCAAGCAGAATTGAATCTTGTATAAAAATCTGGAGGCACATCTTTTTCTCTAATTTAGAGAAAGAACAATTCTTCTAAATGAAGGAAAGATTAGGGATATACAGGGAGAAGAGTTGAGAAACACTCATCTTCATGTGACAAAAGAAGCTATCCAAATTCTTTAGAAAAGGTAAGGGCAAGAACGCTAGTGAACTGGTTCCAGCACTTGCTCTGATGCTTGAACATAACAAGGAAATGAGCCCCAGTTACCAATTCCCAGCCCAGTGCTACAGCTCTTGGTTGCTTATTATACATACTTCCTCTTTAATAAAGTTCTAATTCAAGGGTCTATGTCAGATGGGGATGATTTGGAAACATTTTAGGAACCCATGGCTTATCAGAGTACTTAAATGGCCACAGAATGATTAAAAGGAATGTGTGTGTTCAAATACAAATGAAGACTGATTTGAAGGTTGGGCACAAGGGATAGCAGATGGTAACTATTAATTATTAGCCTATTACCAAGGCTTCAGTCCAGTAAGAAGGAAGGTATTCTATGTCTGAATCATCATCATCTAACCCTTGTAATGCTTTGATTTCTTGTAAGAACAGTAAAGGAAGACATTTCCTCCCTCTGTTGATGCCAAAAGATCTCTGTGATGTTCAGCACAGAAGAACTGTGTGGCCATTGATGGAATTAAATCACATTAAATTCCAGAACTTATGTATAAGGCTCCAAGAGGCAAAAAAGGCCCGAAACATTATTACTCATGTACAGTTTTTGAGAAATTATTCTGAATCTCTTGTTCTTCATTAGTGCAGTTCTACAAAACTGAGCTGGGCACATGGGGATCTGAGACCTCCCTCTCAGCCTTGTCTGCATTTAGGTAGCACATAATAAGCGTGTAGTCAGTTTGTGCTCTAGTCAAGCGGTTTTAATAAATCCCTACAAGCATTTCAGATCTGAAGCCGGCAAGGGTGTGGGGGGTAATGCTAGACATGAGTTGAGCCCAACTTTATGAATGAAGTGCCTACATGTCATTAATGTTTCAATAGGTCCTCTAACAAGGGTAATTGGGCCTCCAGGGAGCTTCTCCAAGCCTCCGAGTTAAATCTGCCAGTGGTGAGGATGCTCAGTCCTTGAAGGCAAGCGGAACCTTTCCTGTTTTACCCTGAACCCAAGGGTCAAACAGGCCTAAGGGAAATAGTTTGGAACTGTCATTTAACATTATCACCAACATGTACTGTATTTCCAAGCAGCCTGCAAAGGGAGCCAGTGGCATGCATGCATGGCCCCGAGCTACAGGGTGGTAGCATGTCACATGTCTGGTAACAGAAGGGGATAACCATCCCAGTACAAACTTGGCATATATAAATTGATTACATAAGTGGGCAGTGGTGGTCCTTTCAAGTACACTCCTTTTGTTTGAGCTTTACAGTAAAATTACCAGCAGCAGTTTACAATTAAGGGGAATAATAATAACTGGATATGCTTTCATCTGCACATACAATTACAATGAACTGCATGCCTTAATAGGATTGTGAAAAATCTGCGTTTGACCCATACAAAAAAGTAAACATTCTTGTTCTGGATACTATATCATTATCACAACAAAGAGAAACTCCTGAAATCTGATGATTTAAACATCTGGAGAATGTTAATCACTTCAAAATGACGGATGTTTTTTATTTCAGCTTTTGACAGACACACTCCTTTCATAGATAGATGATTATTTACATAAATTACATCATCAATGTGAAAAAAATCAGAATAACTTCAAAGGATAAAATGCTTAATTAAAAAGAGACTTGTATTTCTATTTTTCTCCCTTTCCTTTAAAGGAGGGGTAAAATGCCCACTCAGTTGGCAAAGTCACCATCTCCTTTGAAGGTGAATATATAATAAAAAATTATCTTTTTGAATTTCTTCATGTAGAAGACAACCATCTTTAAGAACAAACTGCTCTGTTTTCAATGCCCTGAAACCTACTCATTGCTTTGGGTCTACTTCTAACTCCTAAAGTTTCCATTTTACTAAAATGACAGTTCGGAGTTCATTCAATCCGAACTTGGTTTCAGTGGCTGAAACCAAGCAGATTCAAGCTCAAGTTGAGTCTCAGATTCACCCTCAGTTTCTATTCTTCCTCCCTAATTAGATGAAGAAACAGTAGATGGAGAAAGACCTTTTGAAGCAATTCAGCTTTAAACCATTTCATTGTTGATAAGAGAAGGAGGGAAATCGAAGGTTTGGGGGTAAGGGTGGGGGGTAAAATTCAAAAACAGCCTAAAGAGAAAGATTTGAAAATTCCGCTCTTCCAAGAGCAGCCCCAGGCTGCTGTGGCTGGAGTCCCTCAGGGCAGGCCTCTGACTGGCGGCGTGCTGCCTAATGCTGGCGAGTAGAGATGGTGCAATTTGGCTGATCCACTACAATTTCCTCCTACACTTGGAGCTGATCTGCAGGCTGACCTTAGACAATTTGTCTTCTTTCAGGGAGAAATGTCACCCAAAAGGAAGCTATTAAGTCAAGAAGGTAATTCTCTCAGAACAGTCCACTGTATAAACAGAACTTGACCTCAGGTAATTTATTGCTGGTCCCTAACAAAGAGACTTAAGATATAGGCCTGATATAGTTGAGATCTGAATCTGTCAATAAAAAGGACAAGCCAGAACCTCATACATTTCTTTTGAGTGGCCATAAAGCCAGATTAATATATATTTTTCAAACAAGAAGAGTGGTGGTTTTGGTCATTCAGAATAAGAAGTTTTTTAATTAACAAATTAGAAGTTTGTGCTTCCACAGTGAGACCACTAATTGTTTTGTTCTTTAATATATTCTTATTATTAATCATTTCTGTCAAGCTAACAGCTAAACATGATATAAAGGTTATATTTCTTAAAAAGTGGGTTGCATCTTAAAAGTTCTCATTATAAGGAAAAAAAATTTAACTATGAACAGTGGTAGATGTCAATTAGACTTACTGGGATCATTTTGCAATATATAGAAAGTCTTTATGTGGTATACCTGAACATAATGCTATGTCAATTATACCTCAGTAACACACACACACACACACACACACACACACACACACACACACACACACACAATGAGTTGCATTCAGTGCTCAAGATCCAAGTATATACCAGATGGCCAAGAACTTGATTCTTCTCTTTCAACAGAGTGGAAAATGAAAACTTAAATATCCTAACTGAGTGAAATTAATTGTGTTACCTGGAGCCTTAGAAAGTAATCAATGAGAGCATCTCATGGTTCAGGATCTGAGAAGGTCAGACTGCTGGACTGTCTCTAAACAGCACCCCCTGGACCATCTTTAATGGATATCGGAGAGGCTTCTAAAAAAAAAGAGGAAAGAAAAGGAGAGGAGAAGAAAGCATGGAAGGAAAGGAAACTAGTGTATTAGGGAAACTGATTAACTCATATTTAAAACTCTTTGCTTTTTGGTTACTAAGGTGAAATTTCCCATTTCCCATGCCCCAAAGAAGATTTCTGCCTTTTCTATTACAGTTCTAAGTAACATTGCCATAATTAATTGCTCATTTTACATTTTCCCTTCTAAAGTCTACATTTTCCACTCGTCTAGTTTCACCGGGAAAAAGTTTTCCTAACATAGTTCACCATCCACAACCCTCTCCTCCCCACCTACTTTTTTCCTTCACAGGTTCCATCTGATTCACTAACCAGCTTTACCAGGGTCTGTAACTGGGAGACCACCCACAGCCTATAAGGGAAAAGTGCTGAAAATCTGTCAGCTACAGCTGACGCAGGGTCCATCAGGTTAGATTCTAACGCTGTGAACATTTTTTTGAATTTTTCTACAGAGCTCTGCCCGATGTTGACATTTTAGTTTAAGAGTAACAACTCATACTTCTTGACTAGCACTAACTTTCAAATTGATGGGTACAAAATCCTGGAGCTTGCTGAAATCTCTTTTTTGTCTAAAATATCAAGTGCGACTAATACCACTACTGAGTCCCTTGGAGCCTCCCTTGAATGGGAGGAAGTGCTTTGAGATCCTCACAGGAAAATTCTAAAGGAGGAATTGGAGAGTATAATGATGTTTTTCTAAATTGAAAGTGACAACCAGCATTTACTGGGGGAATCAGAAGATAGAATTGAGAGCAGGAAGCCTTATATTCTTTACAACAGATGGTTTAGTTTTCACTGAATGTTGAGGAAGAAGCTGAGTGAATGTGCAGCAGTATGTCCTTAAGAGATTTAGCAGCCATCCAATTACACAGGAACAATCTAGCAGGCACTAAAGATTTGGACTGGTCTGTATTATAGGAAACAAAGTTGGGTTGAAGTCGAAGTCAAAAGGCGTAGTGTTCCACTATTAAGTAACACTGGCATAATTAATAGAGCATGTCTTTAAAAAAAAATAGGATGTTCAAATTCCCAGTACAAAAATACATCACATAGCAAAACTGTAATAAATGCTATTGAAAAGGTAATGAATGATTTTCAGTTCAAGAAGTTGCTTTCTTTTACTGCTTGGTCATTTTCTCATCTTTTGCCCATCTTTGTTTTTTTTTTTTTTTCTTTAAAAAAATATGAAACATTTCATATGAAATATAAAATATGTAGTAAAGTACAAAACATAATGCAACAGACCTCTGTTTTCAGTCATCAAGATTAAGCAGATGCTAACATTATTCAACACATGCTTGATACTTCACTCTTTTATAATCATAAAATGTTATCTAGATATATACTCATCCCTTCATCCTCTTATCCTCACCCCTTCTCAGAAGTAAAAACTTATCTAAAATTCTTTGTATTATTTTTCTACATATGTTCACACTTTTACTACAGGAGTAGGTGTTCCTGAATACTATGTACCATCATTTCATGTAACAATTTTCATACATGTCATTATGCTGTATTTATCCTTTTTGGAGAAGGCGATGGCACCCCACTCCAGTACTCTTGCCTGAAAAATCCCATGGATGGAGGAGCCTCGTGGGCTACAGTCCAGCTTTCTAATTAACAATTTTTAAAGATTTATTCATATTGATACATGTAGACTTAGTTCATTCAATTTAATAGCATTCCTTTATGTTTATGTAATCCATTTCCACCTGGGGGACCAGTCCAAGTTCTTAGAAATTGCTAGATTGGCCCAGCTTAATAGGATGGCAGGTTGTTTTTTCAATCAAGTCTTTTTATTAATACACACATGTATGAGAGTTAACAGGAAGATGTGTCTCCTGGTAGCACATGTGTTTCTGACTATTACAAACAAGGTGGAAATGAACATTTTTTGCACATGTACCCCTAAGCATATATAAGAGTTTTCCTAGAGGAGAAATCTAGGAGTCATATTGCTAGATACTATGAAATGATTATCTTCAAGCATATCAGGTATTATCAAATTGCTTTCTAAAATGGCTGTAGCAATTTATACTACCATCAGCAATAAAGAAGAATTATTGTTTCCTTCAGTTCAGTTCAGTTCAGTTCAGTCGCTCAGTCGTGTCCGACTCTCTGCGACCCCATGAATCGCACAGCACACCAGGCCTCCCTGTCCATCACCAACTCCCGGAGTTCACTCAGACTCACGTCCATCGAGTCCGTGATGCCATCCAGCCATCTCATCCTTGGTCATCCCCTTCTCCTCCTGCCCCCAATCCTTCCCAGCATCAGAGTTTTTTCCAATGAGTCAACTCTTTGCATGAGTTGGCCGAAGTACTGGAGCTTTAGCATCACTGTTTCCTTACGTCATCACTAACCCTTGATGTAATACCACTAATTAATCTTTGTCAGTTTAATGGTTGTGAAATTATATCTCACTGAGGATTTTATTTTAAAACTTATTTTAGAATATTCTTATATCATTGACTATTAATGATTTCAGGACTATTTTTATATTTTCATCAGCTGGTTACACTTCTGTGAATTGTCTGTTCATACCCTTTACCCATTTCTCTTC
Source organism: Oreotragus oreotragus (assembly GCA_006410675.1). Classification (NCBI taxonomy): domain Eukaryota; kingdom Metazoa; phylum Chordata; class Mammalia; order Artiodactyla; family Bovidae; genus Oreotragus; species Oreotragus oreotragus. The sequence goes on from SJYX01001424.1 coordinate 204,006, forward strand.
TTTTCTTCTTACTGGTTTTTAAGATATAGGTTGCAAAATATGTCTCTGTCTGTGTCAGTCTTTTCGCTTTACTTACAATGTCTTTTTTAAAAAGCTGCTTTAATTTTAAACTGCTCTAATTTATCATTCTTGTCTTTCATGGTTTTTGCTTTTTGAATCCTGTTAAAGAAATGCTTCTTTTAAAAGATTCCATAAAGATACTCTCTAATTATTCTCTAATGTTTTCTTTTAAAAGATTTAGTTTCTCCTTTTATATTATTTTAAAATTTTATTTCTGCAGAAAATATAACATGGGAATCCTGTGCCAAGTACTAGATAACTTATCTTTTACTCTATTATTTGCAAATTTCTTTTCTCATAGAAAGCCTAATGCTTCTATGAAAAGTTAAAGGCCTAAGCTTCTAAAATACACATGGTTCTCTTTCTACATCTTTATACTTATAGACTTGTACCAATGCCACACTGTTATATAATGTAATTCTAAATTTGATAAGTAGTGTGCTAGGCAGAAAAATGGCTCCTCAAAGATGTTCATATCTTAATCTCTGAAACCTGTGAATATGTTATTCTGTATGACAAAAGGAACTTGACAGATATGATTAAATTAAGGACCTTGATATGGGGAGATTATTCTGGATTTGTTGGGCCTAATCTAATTCACAAATCTTCAAAAGGGAGAACCTTTATCCACTGAGATCAAAGTGAGAGGGAGAAAGCAACTCCTCTAGAGCCTCTAATAATGAGTATGTGAATGAATACTAATACATGTCATTGATTTTAGCCCTGTGATAAATGGTTCATTCTCATCTGCAGAAATGTAAGAAAATAAATGTTAAGCCACAAATTTTAGGTAATTTGTTATAGCAGCCATAGAAAACTAATACAAATGTAAGAGCAATTCTCTTCTACTGTTTCCCGTTTTTAGCGCACGTGTGTGTGTGTGTGTGTGTGTGTGTGTGTGTGTGTGTGCGCAGTTGCTCAGACGTGTCCAATTCTTTGCAACCCTGTGGACTGTAGCTGCCAGACTCCTCTGTCCATGGGATTCTCCAGGCAAAAATACAGGGGTGGGTTGCCGTTTCCTACTCCAGGGCATCATCCCAACCCAGGGACTGAACCCATGTCTTTGTGTTTCCTGTGGTGGTAGGCAGATTCTTTACCATTGTGTCACCTGGGGAAATGCTTTTTTAATACTTACCTTGGTTATTTTGGGCCCTTCACTCTTGTACTTGAATTTTAAAAAGGATTTATCAAATTGTGTGGAAAATGAAATTTTGGAAAGAACTGTGTTAAATTCTAGCCAATTTGGCAAGTATTGCCATTTCCATGCCTATCCATAAACATGGTTTGGTGTTCATTTCGCCCAAATATTCGGGCAAACTTTGTTCTGAGTGTCTCAGTGAGGGTGCTTTTGGATGAGATTAACATTTAAATTGGTGGACTAAAGTGGATTGCCACCCCCCACCCCGTGTGGGTGAGCCTTATCCAATCAATTGAAGGCGTGAATAGAACAAAAAGTATGACTCTTTCCTGAGTAATAATGAATTCTTTCCTGCCTGACTGCCTTCAAATTGGGACATCAATTTTTTTTCCTGCCTTCAGACTGGAACTGAACATTGACTCTTCCTGGGTTTTGAGTTTGCAACTACTGGACTAGATCTCAACTAGGAGTTCCCCTAGGTCTCCAGCTTGCCAACTCACTCTGCAGATCCTGAGATTTGCCCCTTCCATAACTGTGGAGCCAAATCCTTATAATTATATATAGTGTGTATATAATAACATATTAATATATATCTTATTGATTCTGTTTCTCTGGGGAACTCTGACTATACTCGTGGAACATTTCTCAAATTACTTGGATCATCTTTTCTAACTTTCCTCAATATAAGTCTTTCTTTTACATCTTTTATTAGATTCATGCTTGAATATCATATAATTTTATTGGTGTCATAAATAATTCCTTTCTTATAATTTTATTTTACAATCTGATGTTGCGTATAGATGTCACGTAATTTAATGTTGACTGTTGACCTTGTTTCAAGCAAAATAACTGAACTCTGCTGTTGTGTCTAATACGTTGTCAGTTCTCTAACACTTTTGTCGGCTCTCTTGGATATTCTGTACAGACTACCCCACCAGCAAAAATTAACCACTGTATTTTCACTTTCTAATCTTTATGCATGCCTCCTCCATGTTGTAAAATGTTGCTAGTGTGTGTATTTGTGAAAGTAGGCTGAATACAGTAATAAACAAATGAGGCATTTCAGTGGCTTTCTAAAACTGAATTCTCATGTGAGTTAGTTGGTGGGGGAACTTTGCTTCATGTGGTTTGTCCAGAACCAGGTGCCTTTCTATCACATAGCTCAGTCATCTTCTAGAACTTCATTCTCCTCAGAATTTAGCTACACAGAAAAAGAGAGAGAGCGTGAAAGAGAGAGAAAGGGAGCCTGAAGAGAGCCTCTACAAAGATTTCATTATAGCCTGGGTTTTGAAGCAGTCTGTGTCACATTTTCCCACATTTCATTTTAGAACTTAGTCACATAACTCCACCTAACTGGTGGAGATATGAGCTACGTGCCCTGAAAGAAAAAGATATGGGATTTGTAAACACATAGTCATCAGTGGCATACCATTTTTCTTTGGATAGTTATTAGTTATTCAGAATTAGAGTTGATAGACCAAAGCTTATGCATGCTTTTATGGTTTCATATTATTTATAAGCTTTATTTTTGCATATAATGTGATCTGAGGATATTGATACAATTTCAAATTGTCCTTAGAAATTTTATTGTTGTTTAGTCACTAACTTGTGTCCGACTCTTTGCCACCCCAGGGACCCTACAGTCCATGGAATTCTCTAGGCCAGAATACTGGAGTGGGTAGCCTTTCCTTTCTCCAGGGGATCTTCCCAACCCTGGGATTGAACCCACATTTCTCGCATTGCAGGCGGATCCTTTACCATCTGAGCTACCTGGGAAGACCCAGAAACTATGAATGTGAAAGTGAAAGCTCAGACGTGTCGGACTCTTTGCAACCCCATGGACTGTTGCCTGCCAGACTCCTCTGTCCATGGAATTCTCCAGGCCAGAATACTGGAGTGGATAGCCTTTCCCTTCTCCAGGAGATCTTCCCAACCCAGGGATCGGATCCAAGTCTCCCACATTGCAGGCAGATTCTTTACCATCTGAGCCACCAGGGAAGCCTAGAAACTTTATAGCAATACACAATTAGGACTCATTTAAAAAAATTAATCTAGCTCTGTCCAAGACTGCTGTCCTTCATGAAGTTACAGCAATAGTTTAGTGTTTCATCTGTCTAAAAACAAGCTTTTGACAGAGTACATTGCTGTGGGGCTGCCAAGAAAGGGCCATCTCTGGGACAAAAAGAAATGCATTATCTTTTGCATTCCATGTGAAGCATTTTTATCTTCATTAAATCAAGTGAGAATAAAAATGAGGAGGAAAATTCATAAAAGAATACCATGATGGCTTGGGGCAGGAAGGGGGTATCTTGTTAGTTATGGAGATAGTAAGAGTGAGTAAGACTGTTGAAATGACTATGAAGAATATAGAAGCCACTGGCCTCCTCCAGCTCTTGCTGAAAGAAATTCCTCTTTCTCTTCCAACAGATGGCTCTTCAAATCTCAGCCAACTCCATGAAGCTCATCACATACATAAACAGTTTTATTTTATCAAATTTTAGTACCTAAAAAAGTAATTCTTCCTCATTGTTTTCACCTGTGCTCTTCAAACGCTCACTTACGAGTTTACAAGAAAGTCACCATTCCACTGGCCAACTAGGTACTAAGTTCTCTGTGATAAGCATCAACCACTATTAGGCTACAGGTCTAACAAAGGAGTGCTGGACTTGTAATCATAAAGAGTTTAGTTTCAATTTATTGTATAGAAGACTATAAATCATGTGTGATAATACATTTAGGAATCCAGCATTCAGGTTAGAGAGTTAGGTGACTGGTTACCCAGGTAATAAGTAATTATTTAACAACAGGAAAAGTACTGACCTGATGATTTGTATGTGACCAAAGGTCAGGTTACTAACCACGATAACTGTCTACAGCCGTATGTCAGATTTTTCCAGGCTTCCCTGTTATTTGAGCCCTGAGGGCTAGTCAGAACAGGAAATCTCCAAGAGCATAAGATCTGGGTATAATCTGCCATCCTGTGGGGGGAAAATAACACGTTGTAGAAAAACATCCTCCCCTGAGAAACTCTGTTTAGCCAACACATTGCTAGCTGAAATACCTAACTGTGAGAAAGAGCAGCAAAGTTGCTAATCAGAATCCAAAGACGGTGGAAACAATGTGATAATTTATTCTGAAGGCTAAATCCCTGGTGGCTCAGACTGTAAAGAATCTGCCTGCAATGTGGGACCTGGGTTTGATCTCTGGCTGGGGAAGATCCCCTGGAGAAGGGAATGGCTACCCACTCCAGTATTCTTGGTCTCTGGCTGGGGAAGATCCCCTGGAGAAGGGAATGGCTACCCACTCCAGTATTCTTGGCTGGGGAATTCCATGGACAGAGGAGCCCTGGCAGGCCACAGTCCATGAGTTTGCAAAGAGTCAGACGTGACTGATTGACTAACACTTAACACTTTTCATTCTAACACCAACCCCCAAATCTACTTAGCCCCTTCTCACATTTTAAATTTCTTCCTGTGTAAATATATACCTCTCTTCCCCTTCTGCTTCAAATTTCTTCTGTCTTGTACCTCTCTCATTTTCTCTAATTTTTTCTCTTTTATCTTCTCTCACTCTTTCCTTAACTTTTTAATCTTATCTGCCCTCCCCCTGCCCATTTTTTGTCACCTTCCCACAAGTCATCAGCTGGCCTTTGTCACAGTATCAAATATATTTTTATCACCAGCCATTAGTGGTGAAGACTGCCTTTATTTCTTATTCCTTGGTCTTAATATAATATTCAGATTAATTGATTGTTTCACATATAAATTCAAGTCACCTAATGTTTCCTGAGCACTTGGTTTACAATGGGACTGGGAACTCTACATTTTTACCAAACACCTACAGGTGATTCTGATGTGGGTGCTCTTTAAGATCACACTTCTGAAATCTTGTTTTCGTTCATCTTTTACTACTTTCTATTCTACCTCCCATGTTACCAATTTAAAAACCTTTTCTTCTTATACCCCAAAATCTACCATCCACAGATGACTTTGCATATTTCTTTACAGAGAACAAGAGAACTGAGCTGAATTTCTTCAGTTTCCATCTTTAGAGAACCACTTAGAATGTCTCTTGCTATTCTTTTTTTCCTGAATTCATCCTTACACCACTCCTCTTTTTATCAGGGGAAACAGAACCTTCTATCCAAGGCTGACATTATGCCCTGTGCACAGACACCATCTCCAATTCCCCCTCCAGTTCCCTCCCTCCCTCTGTCCCTCTTCTTTACTCTCCCTTCCTTCCTCCCTCTCTTTCCCTCTTGCTGTAATAATTCCTTTTACCCTTCTTGTTGTGATTGTTGTACCATATTTATTATGGATATGGAAATTATCTCTTTCAAACTGGCAAGCTTCTTGAGCACACCCCACTTATTCATCTTTGTATACCTACAAATATCACCAAGCTCAATCCTTCAGTAAATCTTGGTGAATAAATAATTAGTTGAACTGATTGCTTTGTCCTTATGTAAATCCCTCCACTGAGTGTTTTTCTGAATCATGGAGGTGATGATCCCATCCTGGATTAAGGAATTAGAATGGCACCTGAATAGCTGTTCAGAAACCAGCAACATTCAGAAACTATATGAACATTTCTATTCACAATGGAAATTAAATGTGTAAGACATTTAGAAATAACTTTCTCAAGAAATGTGTTATTTATATGTAGGAAACTACATTTACTGAGGGCTTCCCTGGTGGCTCAGAGGTTAACGCATCTGCCTCTAATATGGGAGACCTGGGTTCAATCCCTGGGTCGGGAAGATCCCCTGGAGAAGGAAATGGCAACCCACTCCAGTACTCTTGCCTGGAGAATCCCATGGACAGAGGAGCCTGGTGGGCTACAGTCCATGGGGTCGCAAAAAGTCGGACACAACTGAATGACTTAACTAACTAACTAACATTTACTGAAATATAAAAGAAACTGAAAAAATGGAAAGGCATATTTACCTCTCTGGGAACTAAAGGAATATTGTTATAATTAATGTCACTTTTTCTAAAATTACTTCATACTTTTTCATGCCATTATAAATCCAACCCAGATTATGATAATATTTTTGACTACTTGACCAAGAGGAGGGGCCAGTTTGAGAAGTTTCCATGTGTGTTTCTTCACTGTTCTATTCTTTATTCCACAAGGCCAAGAAACCCATGGAGGGTTCTGCCAGTTACCAAGTACATACATTTCAGTTATACACTCGAGGCCTGGAGAGCTGGCCACTGGATAGCTCTGGGTTCTGAACATAGCAGATCCATTGTGAGAAACACCAAGATTAAGATTCCATTCACTACCGGCCACCACTGACTTAATGGCAGGGGCTACTATGCCACTTTTTCCAATGTTCAATAGTCTTCTAAACGAGCATTCCCTTTTCCCCAGTGTATGCTCACCGAAGTACAAGTCCCTAAGCCCCTTTGGCAAAGGATAAGGGGAATCATTACTATAAACACTTACCATACTGTTCTATGATCTTCCTCATGGGGACAGTGCTTCATTTTTCAGCAACTCTGAAAATTGCTGAGTTCAAGTCTAAATCATGAACTGTGGTTTGGAGCTGGGGACCTCATCCTCTGATCATTTATCTGCATTTCTTTCAGTTAAATAAGCATGCTGTTATTTGCTGCCCATTATCTTGCCTGTAAGGATAGTGTGTTCTATTAACTATCTATATAGCTCTGTGCAGATCAGGCCCCTTGGCTGTCACTCTAAAATTGCTCCTCATTATGAGCATTGTATTCATTTTGCTTCTGCTGGTTACATGTTGCCATTTTGGCGTCTATCATTTCAGAATCCTTTTTTACCGTTTGCCACCAGTGCATGCATGCTCAGTCACTTCAGTTGTGTCCGACTCCTTGTGACCCCATAGACTGTAGCCCACCAGGCTCCTCTGTCCATGGGGTTCTCCAGGCAAGAATACTGGAGTGGGTTTCCATGCCTTCCTCCAGGAGATTGTCCCCACCCAGGGAGGGAACCCATGTCTCCTGTGCTTCCTGAACCACAGGTTGATTTTTTTTACCACTGAGCTACCGGGGAAGCCCACCCTTTCCCATTAGGGAACCCAGTTCTAGAATAGCCCAAGACTGCAGCAGACAGCCAACACTGATCTCAATGATCCTAAGGCCCTTTCACCTTATTGCTTTGACATAGTATCTGCTGTCTAAACACACTTGACTAGTACCTTAGCTGCTCACCTCTGAGCCTTTTAATCTCTTCTTCAACCACCTGCCATGGCAGTTCTAGGCACTTCTCCTTCATTTCATGTGAGCTATCACTTTTTCCAACCTTTCAACAACCATCTAGAGGCATACTAGTGCTATCTCTAAACTCTTTTTTCTCCAATTTTGTATTCCATCTTCTAGATTCAGCATCCTCAAAATCCAATCCCATACACACTCTCCTGGATGGGGACTGTCCCCTAAGAGAGGATTACTTTGAGCAAGGCAGTCCCTTTAGTAGAGAGCAATTGACCAACCTAGATAGCATATTCAAAAGCAGAGACATTACTTTGCTGACTAAGGCCCATCTAGTCAAGGCTATGGTTTTTCCAGTGGTCATGTATGGATGTGAGAGTTAGACTGTGAAGAAGGCTGAACGCTGAAGAATTGATGCTTTTGAACTGCGGTGTTGGAGAAGACTCTTGAGAGTCACTTGGACTGCAAGGAGATCCAACCAGTCCATTCTGAAGGAGATCAGCCCTGGGATTTCTTTGGAAGGAATGATGCTAAAGCTGAAACTCCAGTACTTTGGCCACCTCATGCGAAGGGTTGACTCATTGGAAATGACTCTGATGCTGGGAGGGATTGGGGGCGGGAGGAGAAGGGGACAACCGAGGATGAGATGGCTGGATGGCATCACTGACTTGATGGACGCGAGTCTGAGTGAACTCCGGGAGTTGGTGATGGACAGGGAGGCCTGGCGTGCTGCGATTCATGGGGTCGCAGAGCTGGACACGACTGAGTGACTGAACTGAACTGAATGTGTCTTGTCAGAAATAATTATTGTCATGGCTGCTGAAAGGAGGTTTTCCAATTCCTTCATTCCTTTAGTTTACATATTTCTAACACCCCAGTATAACAAAACAGATAAAATAGAGGGCATATGAAATTTAAAAGAAAAACATAAATAATTCCCAAAACGAAAACTGTGATATATCTCCTAGAATCAAAGGAATGCAAATTATGAGAAAGTACAATATTTCACTGAAAAAAAGTGCAATTTAAAAAATACCATACTCCTTTTTGGCAAGGATGTAGTGAAATGTGAATTTTCATTTCCTTATGAAGGGACTGTAAACCTGTACAAACAATTTAAGTGTGTATAAAGAAACAGGTAATGCCTCCTCTAGGAACTTCAGAAATTCCTTTCTATTTCAATATGCTTTCTTTTTTCGTCTTAAATTCAGATAAAATTAAATTTATACTTGTGATAAAAGTTTTCTAAGTATATGTCACCTCACCTCTCTTAGCTGGCACAGGCGGTCATAACAAATAATATAGACTAGGTGGTTGAGACAACAGAAATTTTCTTCCTCGCTGTTGTGGAGGATGGAAGTCAAGATCAGGATTCCAGCATGGTTGCTTTCTGAAGATGGTTCTTTCTGGCTTACAGATGGACATCTTCTTACCTGTTTTCACAAGACACTGAGTGCAAAGAAGAAGGAGAAAGAGAGAGATCTTCCTTTTCCTGCAAGGACATAGTCCTAACAGATAAGGGCTCAACTCTTATGACTTCATTTAACCTCAAAGATTCTATTTCCAGGTACAGATACCGTCAGGGGTTAAAGCTTCAACATATTAATTTTGGGAGGATAAAATTTAGTGTACAACATCATCTCTTAAAATAATCGCCTTTAAATCTTTACCTTACTGTTAGCATTCTTGCAAAGAGAGTTGTTTGAAATAATATTTATATAACATTAACTCTGGTGACTTCTGAATAGTAAGAATTCTTCATTTTGGCTTTCCTCTGTGCTTTTCTATATATTGCTTGAATTTTTAAAAAATATAAAATTAAAAAAAAACTGTGTTTTCAACAATATCCTTCTTATTTACTATCACACAGAACTGAGAGTGATCAAAGACTTTGTTGCCATAAAGACTCTTCCCTCTAACTTATCCAGTGTTTCTCAAACATTCCCACCAAACAATTCTATAAACACAAGAGATGAAGAAGAGGTAGGCAGTGGAAGGAATTTCTGAGGCTATAACCAGAGGTATCCTATGTCAAGTATGAAATTTATTAGAATTCTTATGTTGTAATCTTTCACTGACTTCAATTTCCATTTTACTCCATAATAGATATCTGTTTGTTTCCACATAGAAATAATATCTAAAATTACTTATCCTTGAGTAAAATTCATGTTCAAGGAAAACATCATCATTTATCCTGGGGTTTTAAGTGTCCCTTGATTCAATCAGCTTATATCTGGGGGCACTCTTAACCCCATTTGAGAGGTACTGGCCTAATTTAGTTATTAAAACTGTCATTTGCTTGGACCGCTATGAATTGTAAAATACTTCCACATGAATTGGGCCTCTCAACATCCTCTCTTCTAGGGTAAATCTACTTTACTTAATTTTTAATCCTGAAATCCCTCCAGGCTCAGTCCAAGGCCTCTTTCTCTTGTATTTATATTCTCTCTCTAAATGATCACATTTTTAAAAATGTTTCAGTTACCTGGTACATTTCAGTGATACTCAGATTTATATCTCTAGAATCACCTACACAACTGCCTGCCTGCTTGACATCACATCTTGGCTATCTCACAAGTATTTTGAAGCTTTAAACATCCAGTATGGGATTTATGATTTTCCTCCAAATCTTGCCCTTCTCCATTCAAAAGCACCATTACCCATCTAGTTTTGCAAGCCAGAAATTGGTATTATCTATGACATTTCAGTATCCTTCACATCGGCATCCAATATATCACCAATGTTCATCAACTTCTAAAAATGCCTCTTATTAGTCTATTTCTCACAAGTTCACTACCACCATCACCACTACCATAGCTTTCTAGTCAAAGTTATCATCATTTTTTCCTGACTACTGAAATAGATATTTACATTTCTATTTTGATTTCTGGTAAGCAGCTCAAAATCATGAGGTCCAAACAGAACTATTGACTATTCACTCCAACTTGTTCTTTTCCCATCTTCTTTGTTGGAAATGGCATCAGCCCATTTATCAGGTGAAAAAGTAAAAGTGAAAGTCACTCAGTCATGTCCGACTCTTTGCGACCCCATGAATTATATAGTTCATGGAATTCTCTGTGCCAGAATACTGGAGTGGGTAGCCTTTCCCTTCTCCAAGGGATCTTTCCAACCCAGGGATTGAACCCAGGTCTCCTGCATTGCAGGCAGAATCTTTACCAGCTGAGCCACCAGGGAAGCCCAAGAATACTGGAGTGTGTAGGCTATCCCATCTCCAGCGGATCTTCCTGACCCAGGAATCAAACTGGGGTCTCCTGAGTTGCAAGTGGATTCTTTACCAGCTGAGCCATCAGGGAAGTCCTCTTAGGTGGAAAGTGAGGAGAAATTCTAGATTTCTCATCTTCTCTCACACCTTACACCTGATTCTCATTGTGTTCTGCTCACTACATCTTAAATATGTGTCTATTTCATCTTTTCTCTTCACTTACGTTGTTAACATAATATTTATCCTTATCCAACATCATCTCTGAACTGGATTCCTTGCAGAAGCCTCCTAATAGGTCTTCCTGCTTCTATGCTAGTCTCCTTGCATTCTACTCTTGATGAAATTCTTTTTAACACTGTAAATAAGATAATGGTGCAACCACACATGGAACTGACCACTCTTAAAAAATATCCTACAAGTCCTTGTATTATATGGTCTGTTTACCTCTCTGACATCTCCTGCTACCAGTTCTGTGTCTTTCACTAGACACACTGACCTTCTTTCTGTCCCTGAAATGCTGTTGTTCCTAAAGCTTGTTCCCACTTCAGAACCATTATATTGGTGTCCTCTCTGCCTAGAATGTATTTGTATCAGTTCCTGGCATGGTTGACTCCTCTGCTTCATTCATGTGTGCCTGTGTGAGTCACTTGACTCGTGTGCAACTCTTCACGATTCTATGGGCAGTAGCCCGCCAGGCTTCTCTGTCCACGGAATTCTCCAGGCATGAATACTGGAGTGGGTTACCATGCCCTCTTCCAGGGGATGTTCCTGACCCAGGGATCGAACCCTCATTTCTTACATCTCCTGCAGTAGCAGGTGGGAACTGTGCCACATGGGAAGCCCCTCCTTCATTCATATCTCTGTTTAAATGATACATCCTCCCAGAGACATCCTCCAACTATGCCTGTACCTCTCCGTCACTTCCCATGCTCTTACCCTGTGTTCCCCCCACCCAGGAAGCCCTAATTATATATCTTTATTTGTTTACATGTTTATTGCCTACTGTCTGTTGCCCGTATCCCCCACAAAGGGAGGAAATTGTATCCCGTTCACCACTACATCCTCATTATCTAGCATAGTGCTCACAAAGGGCTGGTGCTAAGTAAATGTTTCCTGAATGAATAAGTGAATAAATGAATAACAACCTTATGAGCTAGGACTGATATCAATGTATACTTTCTTGCCAAATAAGTAAATGAACTAGTATTCATCCCAGGTTATACAGTTTTGCCTTTTCCAAAGAAAATAGAAGCAGCTTACATAACTGAACTCATACTACATGTTAAGCATCATTCTGCAGCTTATATGTATTGCATCAACCCTCTCAACAACACTTGGAGGAAATATCCGTAAATATGTAGGAGATATGATCAACACTATTAAAAACCCTGAACAAATTGACATTTATAGAATACTACATCCAACAACCGCTAGGCTTATGTGTAAGTTCTAGGAGTTTTTCTTTAGTTATGTTCAGTTCAGTTCAGTCGCTCAGTTGTATCCGACTCTTTGCGACCCCATGAATCGCAGCACGCCAGGCCTCCCTGTCCATCACCAAATCCTGGAGTTCACTCAGACTCGCATCCATCGAGTCAGTGATGCCATCCAGCCATCTCAACCTCGGTTGTCCCCTTCTCCTCCTGCCCCCAATCCCTCCCAGCATCAGAGTCTTTTCCAATGAGTCAACTCTTCGCATGACGTGGCCAAAGAACTGGAGTTTCAGCTTTAGCATCATTCCTTCCAAAGAAATCCCAGGGCTGATCTCCTTCAGGATGGACTGGTTGGATCTCCTTGCAGTCCAAGGGACTCTCAAGAGTCTTCTCCAACACTGCAGTTTAAAAGCATCAATTCTTTGGCGCTCAGCCTTCTTCACAGTCCAACTCTCACATCCATACATGACCACAGGAAAAACCATAGCCTTGACTAGATGGACCTTAGTCAGCAAAGTAATGTCTCTGCTTTTGAATATGCTATCCAGGTTGGTCATAACTTTTCTTCCAAGGAGTAAAGCGTCTTTTAATTTCATGGCTGCAATCACCATCTGCAGTGATTTTGGAACCCCCCAAAATAAAGTCTGACCCTGCTTCCACTGTTTCTCCATCTATTTCCCATGGAGTGATGGGACCGGATGCCATGATCTTAGTTTTCTGAATGTTGAGCTTTAAGCCAACTTTTTCGCTCTCCTCTTTTACTTTCATCAGTTGGCTTTTTAGCTCCTCTTCACTTTCTGCCATAAGGGTGGTGTCATCTGCATATCTGAGGTTATTGATATTTCTCCTGGCAATCTTGATTCCAGCTTGTGTTTCTTCCAGTCCAGCATTTCTCATGATGTACTCTGCATAGAAGTTAAATAAGCAGGGTGACAATATACAGCCTTGACGTACTAGGATTTTCTGTTTACCCAATAATAGTGCCTACAAATAAGACAGTTTTCTTTCTTTCTTTTTAATCCTTGCTCTTACCTGCCTTTACTGTACTAAGAAACTTTAATACTTTGTTGAACAGAACCTTGGAGGAAAGCATTCAGTCTTTCACTTTTAAGTATGAAAACCTGTAGATTTTCTGTAAACATGCTTTGTCAAATGCTTGAAGTTCTTTTCTGTTCCTATTTTGAACAGGTTTTTTTTTTTTCTTTTAAAAACCAGAGTTAGAAAACCAGAGTTTTTTTTTAACCAATCATGGAAATTGGATTTTGTCAAATGCTTTTTCTGTATCTAATAAAATATTTTCATTTTCAATTAATATGAATAATTACATAAATTAATTTTCAAATGTTAAACCAACTTTGCATAACTGTGATTAAACCTACTAAACCATGGTATAGTGTCTTTCTATGCATTGCTTTTTGCTAATATTTTGTTAAGGATTTTTGAGTCTCTTCATAAGAATATTGCTTTATGCTTTTCTTTTAATTATTTTCCTGCTGTTAGAAACAGAGTAGTGTGGGTCTTATAAAATGAGTGGAGAATATCCCCACCTCTGGTTTTCTAAGTAATTGTGTTTGACTGATATTATCCCAATATGATGAAATACATAATACATAAACATGTAAATACATAGAAATGCAACAGCTTTCTGTGTATTAATTTTGTATCCAGCAAATTAATCAAATTCATTGATGAGCTCTAGTAGTTTTCTGATAGCACCTTTAGGATTTTCTATGTATAGTATCATGTCATTTGCAAACAGTGATAGTTTTATTTCTTCCTTACTAATCTGGATTCCTTTTATTTCTTTTTCTTTTCTGATGGCTGTGGCTAGGACTTTCAAGGCGATGTTGAATAAAAGTGATGAGAGTGGACATCCTTGTCTTGCTCCTGGTCTTAGAGGAAATGCTTTCAGCTTTTTACCATTGAGTATTATGTCAGCTATGGGTTTGTCAATATATAGCCTGTATTATGTTGAAGTATGCTCTCTCTGTGCCAATTTCTGGAGAGTTTTTATCCTAAATCATTGTTGAATTTTATCAAATTCATATGGTATATCATACTGATTGATCTGCAGATATTGAAAAATCCTTGCATCCCTGGGATAAACTCCACTCAATCATGGTGTATAATCTTTTAAATCAATTATTGGAGTTGGTGTGCTAATTTTTTGTTGAGAAGTTTTGTATCTAAAAATAATAGTATTGCACAGGGAAATATTAATAACCTCAGATATGCAGATGACACCACCTTTAGGCAAAAAGTGAAGAAGAAATAAAGAGCCTCTTGATGAAGGTGAAAGAGGAGAGTGAAAATGCTGGCTTAAAACTCAGCATTCAGAAAACTAAGATCATGGCATCCAGTCCTATCACTTCATGACAAATAGATGGGGAAACAATGGAAACAGTGAGAGACTTTAGCCCTGGGATTTCTTTGGAAGGAATGATGCTAAAGCTGAAACTCCAGTACTTTGGCCACCTCATGAGAAGAAGTGACTCGTTGGAAAAGACCCTGATGCTGATATAGAATAAAGAGTGGAGAGAAGAAAGAGGTGACAGAGAATGAAACGATCAGATAGCATCATCAACTCAATGGTATGAGTCTGAGCAAGCTCCGGGAGTTGGTGATGGACAGGGAAGCCTGGCGTGCTGCAGTCCATGGGGCCACCAAGAGTCGGACATGACTGAGCGACTGAACTGAACTTGAACTGACTGAAAAATAATGAATGCTGTAGAAGGTGTGGAGAGAAAGGAACACTCCTACACCATTGGTGGGAATGTAACCACTATGGTGAACAGTACAGAGGTTCCTCAAAAAACTAAAAATAGAGATATTGTATGATCCCATAACCCCACTCCTGAGCATATATCCATAGAAAACTATAATTCAAAAACCTACATGCATTCCAGCGCTCATTGTAGCACTATTTAAAATAGTATAACACAAGCAACTGTATAGCATAGGGAACTATACTCAATGTTTTGCAAATAACCTAGAAAAGAAAGTAATCTGAAAAAGAATATATATGTATATAAGTGAATATATAACTGAAACCACTGTTCTGTACACCTGAAACTAATGCAGCACTGTAAATCAATTATGCTTCAATTTAAAAAGAATATGTAAATGAAAAATACTGCTTGAATTATATAATAGTATGCATTTTTATGAGGCTTCCTTGATAGCTCAGTTGGTAAAGAATCTGCCTGCAATGCAGGAGACCCTGGTTCAATTCCTGGGTGCTGCAGTCCATGGGGCCACCAAGAGTCGGACATGACTGAGCGACTGAACTGAACTTGAACTGACTGAAAAATAATGAATGCTGTAGAAGGTGTGGAGAGAAAGGAACACTCCTACACCATTGGTGGGAATGTAACCACTATGGTGAACAGTACAGAGGTTCCTCAAAAAACTAAAAATAGAGATATTGTATGATCCCATAACCCCACTCCTGAGCATATATCCATAGAAAACTATAATTCAAAAACCTACATGCATTCCAGCGCTTATTGTAGCACTATTTAAAATAGTATAGCACAAGCAACTGTATAGCATAGGGAACTATACTCAATGTTTTGCAAATAACCTAGAAAAGAAAGTAATCTGAAAAAGAATATATATGTATATAAGTGAATATATAACTGAAACCACTGTTCTGTACACCTGAAACTAATGCAGCACTGTAAATCAATTATGCTTCAATTTAAAAAGAATATGTAAATGAAAAATACTGCTTGAATTATATAATAGTATGCATTTTTATGAGGCTTCCTTGATAGCTCAGTTGGTAAAGAATCTGCCTGCAATGCAGGAGACCCTGGTTCAATTCCTGGGTTGGGAAGATCCGCTGGAGAAGGGATAGGCCACCTACTCCAGTATTCTTGGGTTTCCATGTGGCTCAGCTGGTTAAGAATCTGCCTGAAATGCAGGAGACCTGGGTTTGACCCCTGGGTTGGGAAAATCCACTGGAGAAGGGAAAGGCTACCCACTCCAGTATTCTGACCTGGAGAATTCCATGAACTACAGACCATGGGCTTACAAAGAGTCTGACATGACGGAGTGACTTTCACTTCACTAGCTAGCTATGCACTTTTTACATCTCCCATTATATTAAAATAATTTATATTCTCTTCAGATATTTTCTTGAGTCAGCATGCCACTTATTCTGATTTCTCTTATAATTAGGGAAGGCCAGTCTACTGATAGGAGACACCCTCAAAGAGTTACTGAAAGAAGAAGAGAAGGAAAAGAAACAGATTTGACATTTACTATTTTGTGACCCTATGTATATAAATGCTTAGTTTTATGCAATGTTCAGACCAAATTCAGGTCTGAGAGAGAAGGATAGTTTTGTGGAATTATCCTAAATCTACCTCATTATGCCTCCTCTTTTAAATACATTAAACCTAAATAAATTGGAATATTAATTTTGGACTGTCAACATTAATATTAAAAGCAGAATCAGAGATGGAAAAGAAGATGAGGATATCATCAATATTTCTTATAGGTGATTCTCTGTTTTATGCAGGAAATGAAAGTGCATGTAAAGAGATTAAGTAGGTTATATATTTTAGGTCATTATTCAAAGAGAGACATTTTTATTATTATCATTCAGTACAATGTTTTCTATGCTTCAATTTTTTCTATTTTCATAAGTTAACGCTTTTATTGCTAAACATTTTTAAACATTGAATTCTAACAAATTATGTCCAAATAATTAAAGCTGCTGTCAGTGAAGAATGATTGCTGGGAATAATGTATTCTTGAAGAATGCTTTAAAATTTCAAACAAAAATTTCAAAAAAACACCTATTTACTTTCTTTCCTTCCTAATATCTACAAGTAAATATGTTACTTGGAGGTGTTTTTTGGAGAAGTGAGGCAGATATGTACCTTTTACTTTATTAAAAAAAAAAAAAGAAGAAGATGGATGAACCATAAATCCAACTTCAAAGTCTCTGTCCATATTGAGTCTTCCAGTCAGCTTCAGATACTTTGCTTGGAGACTAATATATTGGTTTCCAGAGTTTTAGAGTTGGCAAAATGCTTGCAGAAAACTCATATCCAATTTATGCTTTTTGTCCTATCCTTTACAATACATTCGGGTCACACTGTATTAAAACGCAAATTTCACGAAAATAGTTGGTCCAGCAGCTCTGGGAAATAAATTCTGTATTATAAAACAGCATATCCTGTGTTCTTCAATTGCCATTCATTAACAAGGTTCCAGTGAGAGTGATGCTTCCAACTAATGCAGAGTCGAAAGCAGATTCCGTAGGAAACCCCCTTCCTTCTTCTGCACCTGGTTTCCCCTCCCCCTTCCCTGCCAGCTCCTCTACAGTGGAGGGCGGCTCAGGCCTGGTTCCTGTCACTAGCCGGGCTACAGTCTCACATCCCAAGCCTGTGTTCTGGTTTCCCTCTGGGTCTTACTAGAGGTTTATCGACAAAACACAGGCTCCTCATAATCTGTTTGAAAAGCCCACTGTGTTCAACAGGAAGATATAATCATCCTTCAGTGGTGAATATAGTGCTATGTGTTGTCATGATGTAGAAAATGTTCTACAAATGTGTGTATGGAGGGAAGTGAACTGGGGGGTGGGATGTTTTCACTCTACTAGTGAAACAACCTCTTCTCTGCCAAAAAATCTAAGATCTGGTCCCCTTTGGGGAACTCTCTTTCTAGTTTTTACTTTGGAAACCATCTGCTTTCTCCATGAGCGTTGGATCCCCAGGGAAAGCTTGACCTCTCAAAATCTCAGCCTCATGTCCAGGGAAATTCCATACCCAAACCAGCCAAGACTTGACTTGTCCTTCCTGGAGAGAAGATTTTGCAGATTCAGCACTGTGCATGTGTTTGTCCTTTGGGCCAAAGATAACACTAAGCTTTCTAATTATGCAAATAAGCACTAAATATTAATTCTCTCTCCCCCCTACCCACCACTTCCTCTCTCTCTCTTTTAAGAAAGTCGTTATTATATAGAGTAAATCGAATCTGAATTTCAATTAACCGCCAAGATGAGCTAGGACAAGTTGTGCATGAAACCTGGATGCTGCATGGTGGGCTGAACTCAAAAGGATATAAGTAGAAAAGGAAAATGAAACAAAAACCAAATAAGATAACTTTACTATTTTGCACTGCTCTCTCTTCAGATTTACTCTGTGGGGTACTTCTTTCTCACCATAAACAGTGAAATCTTGGCAGGAACTTTCAAGTATGCTTAGATATGCATGTACTCCAGTCACTTTTATGCATATTCATAGTCTCACTACAAGAGTAAAATGTCATAATCACCGCTCCCTATTCTTATCACTGCCACTATCCCTTATATCATCCTTTTACCTGAGTTTGGTATTGCTTTAGACCTGGAGTCCAGAATGGGGAAAAGGCACTCTACTTTTCTCTTTTTTCCATCTTTTCTTCCTCTCACTATTTTCAGGTCTTCTCTGAATCCATCAGGCTTCTAGGTGGGATAATGAGGGAGGAAATGTAAGCAATAGAAAAGATCTTATTTGAGTGGCATGGAAATAATCTGTGAGGGAAACTCCTGAGGGTGGCAGCGAATGTTCCAAAGCCAATTCTTCCCTCTGTAGAGTGCTATTGTGAGTTCCTCAATAATAGCCAAAGGAAATAAAATCTGTCACTGTTTCCCTTTGGACAGCAAGGAAATCAAACCTGAATATTCTTTGGAAGGATTGATGCTGAAGCTGAAGCTCCACTACTTGGCCACCTGATGCAAAAAGCCGACTCATTGGAAAAGACCTTGATGCTGGGAAAGATTGAAGGCAGGAGAAGAAGGGGGTGCAGAGGATAAAATTGTTGGATGACATCACCAGCTCAATGGACATGAGTTGGAGCAAACTCCAAGAGGTAGTGAAGGACAGGGAATCCTGGTGTGCTGCAGTTCATGGGGTTGCAAAGAGATGGACATGACTTAGCAACTGAACACCAATAGCAGCCCACTGGATACTTCCAATTACAACTTTTTTGATGCTTATCACCTGCTGGCTTATTAAAATTCTTTCTTCATCCTTTGAGCATGTAGAAGTAATATTTTTCCTTGGTGTTACATCTCCATCCATGCAGTTTCTTGGGGGAGGAGAGTAGAATTCAAAGCGGTTCTGTATTGCCTCTCTCTCATGTGGTCCGTATCTGATCCACAAGAAAAACTCATGCATCCTTGGCCTATCAAGTTGTTGACAGACAACTTTTTATTTCCAAGGCTGTCCTCTTTCTTCCGTTTCACTGCCTTGGGCCAATCTGTCTCAGCTTCTCTTGCCATCCTGACACTTCCAGACTATGGAATAATAGGTCAAGCCCTGTAAGTAACTTCCTTGGAGCTCCCTTTCTTATTTAGATCAGAGGGAGGAGGAAGTACCCCTTTTATCTCACAGGATTGGACATACACAAAACATCAACAGCTTTCTTCAGAATAATCCTCTTATAGCCATGTTGGTTTCCAGCTTTTAAATCCTTATGGTGGATGATGGTGCCAGATCTCAAAGTCAGATATGTAAAACTATAAATCCTGTACTCTGATTAAGTAGGTAATATATATTACATCATGATAGATTAATAAAATTTGTTAGCTCTTAAAAAGAAAATTATAAAATGATAGGTAACAATGGATGGATTCCGGTTAGACATTTTTGGCAGAAATACCATAGAGATACCCTTCTCAGTGCATCATATTTGGAGGCAAATTATGTCTATTTTTCCTATCACTGTGGAAGTTAACTTTGAGCACAAATTAATGTGTGCCAGATTTTTCACTACAAAGTTACTACTTATCCTTTGTAAAGAATAAATCTCATGTGTGAAGGTATTTTGAGACTATGGGATTATCCTTATTTCTTGTCAAACTTTCACTCACAGATTATTCTTTCCCAAAACATTATTACTGCATTAGCTGCGAAATGACAGTAAATTAGTATATTTTTATAAACTAATATGTAAAATAAAGAAGTGACAACATTAAAAGAGAGGGCTTAGGAAAAGTACAGATTTGAAAAATAAAGAGAATGACTAGAAATGAAAGACAATATAATCAAAATTACCAAGCCAATGAATTAATTAAATACATATTAAACACAGATGAAAAAACTGATATACTAGAATATGGATCATTGATTATTCAGAATCCCCTCCAATGTGATAAAGAGATAAAAATTTTAAAAGAAAATAAAGAGAAGTAGAAAAAAGAATAAGAAAATTATGGATGCTTAATAAATATTAATATTTCAGAGATAATTATTATTATTTCTGAAGGAAAAAGGGAAATAAGTAACTTGCAAATATAGTGACTGAAAAATTTCCAAAGTTGTTAAAAGTCCTGAATCATCAGGTTCAGGAAACTTAACAAGCAGGGTAAATAAAATTAAATCCACACTACATGACCTTCCTATGCAATATTGTTATTTACAGCATCGGATCTTGCTTCTATCACCAGTCACATGCACAACTGGGTATTGTTTTTGCTTTGGCTCCATCCCTTCATTCTTTCTGGAGTTATTTCTCCACTGATCTCCAGTAGCATATTGGGCACCTAACGATCTGGGGAGATTCTCTTTTGATATCCTATCATTCTGCCTTTTCATACTGTTCATGGGGTTCTCAAGGCAAGAATACTGAAGTGGTTTGCCATTCCCTTCTCCAGTGGACCACTGGTCATGGTGGAGAGGTCTGACAGAACGTGGTCCACTGGAGAAGGGAATGGCAAACCACTTCAGTATTCTTGCCTTGAGAACCCCATGAACAGTATGAAAAGGCAAAATGATAGGATACTGAAAAAGGAGCTCCCCAGGTCAGTAGGTGCCCAAAATGCTACTGGAGATCAGTGCAGAATAACTTCAGAAAGAATGAAGGGATGAAGCCAAAGCAAAAAAAATACCCAGCTGTGGATGTGACTGGTGATAGAAGCAAGGTCCAATGCTGTAAAGAGCAATATGCGTAGGAACCTGAAATGTCAGGTCCATGAATCAAGGCAAATTGGAAGTGGTCAAACAAGAGATGGCAAGAGTGAACATTGACATTCTAGGAATCAGCGAACTAAAATGGACTGGAATGGG
Source organism: Oreotragus oreotragus (assembly GCA_006410675.1). Taxonomy (NCBI): domain Eukaryota; kingdom Metazoa; phylum Chordata; class Mammalia; order Artiodactyla; family Bovidae; genus Oreotragus; species Oreotragus oreotragus. The sequence continues at coordinate 225,107 of SJYX01001424.1, forward strand.
TGAATTTAAAGCAGATGACCATTATATCTACTACTGCAGGCAGGAATCCCTTAGATAAGGTAAGAAGAGTTTAATTATGTAACTGAGACTACACACCTGGTGGGAGGGAAGGAACTAACACAAAAAGCTCTTGATTTCTAGATTAGCATTCTTATATTCTTTGTACAACCTCCTCTAGTGTTCCAGTAGTAAATAAAATTAATTTGAAGTATTAACTTTCATTGTATTTTAATATATCAGTTTTCTCAATGCCATTAAGAAATCAATATTTCAACCAGTCAAACCATTGACTTTATATGCATATTCATGTTTATAGTGTTTGGCATATTGAAAATTCAAGATCTTCTTTTCCTAGACCTAATTTTCAGTCCATACAATTACTCAAAGTTAAAGGAAGGATAGAACAGAAACTTTCAATATTTGCATTTTTTCTGTCAAATGAGAGTTCAAAAAATTAGTTCCATTGAGGTTTTAATATTAATATATGACTCGAATTGTAGAAGAACACATTAATAGGAAATACATATCATTCTAAGATAAGTAAAATACTTAATCCATTATTCTTAAACTGATTTTTTTGCTGTTGTTTTATAAGATTAGGTTGCAGATTTCCTTTCATTTGAAAAGTACTTTACAACATTTGTTGAACAATACATCATACAAATAATCTTTCTTGAGAATTTGTAATAAATCAGGGACTTTCTGACAATTAAAAATAGAAATAGCCTTCATATATCACTGTATCAGATAAGCTGCTTCCAGCTACAAGAAACAGAAATCCTAAATTAAACTAACGAAACAAGGAAATGTATTAGCTTACAAACAGAAAGTTTGCTTTGGGTGATTTCGCAGCTAAATCATGTCATCAAGAGCTTTGCTGCTGCTAAGTCACTTCAGTCGTGTCCAACTCTGTGCGACCCCATAGACGGAAGCCCACCAGGCTCCCCCATCCCTGAGATTCTCCAGGCAAGAACACTGGAGTGGGTTGCCATTTGCTTCTCCAATGCATGAAAGTGAAAAGTGAAAAGGAAGTCACTCAGTCATGTCCTATTCTTAGCGACCCCATGGACCGCAACCCACCAGGCTCCTCCATCCATGGGATCTTTCCAGGCAAGAGTATTGGAGTGGGGGTGCCATTGCCTTCTCCCATCAAGAGTTTTAGTTCCTTTAATTTCTTTAATTTCTTTGCATGAGTGTCCAAAATGCCATTCTCTGTGACCTAGGTACTAGCATCTCCTCATTTTATAAATAAGGACATTTATGGTCTTAAAATGATGCCATCCTGGCCCTTTGTTGTTATGATATGGGCCTCAGTAACAGCTAGGGCTATATTATTTACATCCAATGAGAGATAGACACTAGCTTCCTGTTGTTCTCTATCTAAAAAAGGAAGGACTTTTACAGAAGTCACTAGTATACTTCTCCAATCTTACTGGCCAAAATTAGGCCTCAGATTCATTCCTATACCAAAAATTGGTGCAGGGGTTACTTTACCTCAGTCATACCCTACACTTGAGTCAGCAGTTCTCCAACAAGACATTGTTGGCACTCAGTGAAGAGGAGAGAGGTTCTGCATTGTGCGGAGGAGGCTCTAGCTTCCCCTCTGAAGCGCTTTTGCCTCTTAACTTCCATGACCTCACTGTTAGTTTGCCCTCGAGTGCTCCTGGGCCCACTCCTCAGACTCCTTTACCGGCTCCTCTTCTGCTTCCCTTTCTCTAAATATTGGAGTCTCCCATGCCTCAGTGATCAGGCTTCATCTCCTTTGACTTTCTCCCTAGGTTATCTCACCTGTTCCCATAGCTTCAAATAACACTCTAAGTTGATCATCTCCCACCGAAACGCTCTCCTGAGCTCCAGATTCCTACGTCCAGCTTTATTCCATGTAGATACTCAGGTGTTTGTGTCTCTTCCTTTTATGTCTCCTGTTTCTTCTGTAACAGTGGTTCTCAAACTTGAGCATGCATCAAGACCGCTGGAGAGCTGAGGAAAACACACATTGCTTGCCCCCATCCTCAGAATTTCTGATTCAGTAGGTCTGTGTTGGGGCTACAGAGTATGAATTTCTGGCAGGTTTCTAAGTGATGCTGATACTGCTCATCTGGAACAATGCTTTGAGAACAAGTTTCCTCAAACGAACGTCCAAAGCTGAGTCCCTGGCACAGAGAAAGTGCAGACTACCGTACAATTGCACTCATTTCACATGCTAGTGAGGTAATGCTCAAAATCCTTCAAGTTAGGTTTCAGCAGCACGTGAACCAAGAACTTCCAGATGCACAAGCTGAGTTTAGAAAAGGCGGAGAAACCAGAGATGAAATTGCCAACAACTGTTGGCTCATAGAGAATGCAAGGGAATTCCAGAAAAACATCTACTTCTGCTTCATTGACTATGCTAAAACCTTTGCCTGTGTGGATCACAACAAACTTTGGAAAATTCTTTCAGATGAGAATACAAGACCACCTTACCTGTCTCCTGAGAAACCTGTCTGTGGATCAAGAAGCAACAGTTAGAACCAGACATGGAACAAAAAACTGGTTCAAGATTGGGAAAGGAGTATGAAAAGGCTGTATATTGTCACCCTGCTTGTTTAAGTTCTGTGCAGAGTATGTATGTATGTAGCTCAGTCATGTCCGACTCTTTGTGACTCCACAGACTGTAGCCCACCAGGCTTCTCTGTCCGTGGAATTCTGCAGGCAAGAATACTGGAGTGGATTGCCATTCCCTTCTCCAGAGGAACTTCCCAACCCAGGAATCGAACCCTGGTTTCCTGCATGGCAGGCAGATTCTCTACCATTTGAGCAACAGGGAAGTCTTTCTATGCAGAATACATCATGAGAAACATAAGGTTGGATGAATCACAAGCTGGAATCAAGATTGCTGACAGAAATATCAGCAATCTCAGATATGCAGATGATACCACTCTAATGGCAGAAAGTGAAGAGGAACTAGGGAGCTTCTTGATGGTGAAAGAGGAGAGTGAGAAAGCTGGCTTGAAACTCAACATTCGGGGGGAGTTGAATGATGAGGAGTTGGACGATCACCAAGGGTTACTGAAAGAGGCCACCAGGACCCTCTGCAACCTGCAGTATATTTTTGGAGATTTTAGCCCTGATGAATTCAATCAGTTCTCTGTGACTCTTCATGCCTCAGTGGAGCTTCCTCCACACAGTGGGACAGTTCTGTGTGGTGCACAGGCTGCTGGTGACCTCCCTAATGGACACAACTACCAGAGAATTGAATATGTTGTTAATGAAGTAATTGAACCCAGTGACACTTTGCCGAGAACTCCCAATTACAGTATTTCAAGCACGTTGAATCCTCAAGGCCCTGAATTTGTCCTTAGCTGCATAACTTCCAAAAAACTCCCTGATGACATTGATAAAGAAGTGAACTACAGTTTGGCAGCTCTCATGCCGAGGAAGAAGTTATAGAGAATGAAGGCATTTCAGGTGGTCTCGGACAGTTCAGTTCAGTCACTCAGTCATGTCCGATTCTTTGCAACCTCATGGACTGCAACATGCCAGGTCTCCCTGTCCATCACCAACTCCTGGAGCTTACTCAAACTCATATCCATCAAGTCTGTGATGCCATCCAACCATCTCATCCTCTGTCATCCCCTTCTCCTCCTGCCTTCAATCTTTCCCAGCATCAGGGTCTTTTCCAATGAGTCAGTTCTTTGAAACAAGTGGCCAAAGTATTGGAGTTTCAGTTTTAACATCAGTCCTTCCAATGAACACCCAGGACTGATTTCCTTTAGGATGGACTGGTTGGATCTTCTTGCAGTCCAAGGGACTCTCAAGAGTCTTCTCCAACACCACAGTTCAAAAGCATCAATTCTTTGGTGCTCAGCTTTCTTTATAGCCCAACTCTCACATCCATACATGACAACCATAAAAAACCATAGCCTTGACTAAACGGACCTTTGTTGACAAAGTAATGCCTCTGCTTTTGAATATGCTGTCTAGGTTGGTCATAACTTTTTTTCCCAAGGAGTAAGCAACTTTTAGTTTCATGGCTGCAGTCACCATCTGCAGTGATTTTGAAGCCCCCCAAAATAAAGTCTGACACTGTTTCCACTGTTTCCCCATCTATTTGCCATGAATTAAGGGGGCCAGATTCCACAATCTTAGTTTTCTGAATGTTGAGTCTTAAGTCAACTTTTTCACTCTCCTCTTTCATCAAGAGGTTTTTTAGTTCCTCTTCACTTTCTGCCAACAATGTAGTGTCATCTGCATATCTGAGGTTATTGATATTTCTCCCAGCAATCCTGATTCCAACTTGTGCTTCTTCCAGCCCAGCGTTTCTCATGATGTACTCTGCATATAAGTTAAATAAGCTAAATAAGCAGGGAGACAGTATACAGCCTTGATGTACTCCTTTTCCTGTTTGGAACCAGTCTGTTGTTCCATGTGCAGTTCTAACTGTTGCTTCCTGACCTGCATACAGCTTTCTCAAGAGGCAGGTCAAGTGGTCTGGTGTTCCCATCTCTATAAGAATTGTCCACAGTTTATTGTGATCCACACAGTCAAAGGCTTTGGCATAGTCAATAAAGCAGAAATAGATGTTTTTCTGGAACTCTTTCACTTTTTTGATGATACAGCAGATGTTAGCAATTTGATCTCTGGTTCCTCTGCCTTTTCTAAAACCAGCTTGACCATCTGGAAGTTCACGGTTCATGTACTGTTGAAGCCTGGCTTGGAGAATTTTGAGCANATTCGTGGGGTCGCAAAGAGTCGGACACGACTGAGCGACTGAACTGAACTGAACTGAAATGACTTAGTACACATGCATGCACACAAACTACACAAAATGGACAGATTTAGTACAAAGATTGAAAATTCAACTGACAGCAACAACAGAAGTCAGAACATAATGTAATAATATCTCAAGCTGAGAAAATTACTGTCAATGTAAAACTCTATATCCAGCTAAACAATCATATAACGATTTTAAGACAAGAAGATATTGAGAGATTTTATCATTTATCAATTCTTAAAAAAAAAAATTTTAAGAGTTTATGTGTTAGGAAGAATTCTAAGATGGCCTCTTGATAGTCACCCCTGTAGTAAACACACCTTCTACTAGGTATACCACTAATCTAGGTACTGCTATGAAGAGATTTTACTGATATATTGACATTCCCAAAAAGTTGTTCTTAAGACAGCAAAACTATGAGACCTTTAAATTTGGTGGTAGGGGTCAGAAACAAAGGAAATCAGAGAGATTCAAAGTATGTAAAGGAATAGATAAATGACCACATAACAAGGGACTGTGGGAAGCCTCTAGGAGCTGAGAATGATCCCTGGCCAACATCTACAATAGAATGGGAATCTACGTCCTATAACCACAAAAAACAGAACTCTGTCAACGTACTGAATAATCTTGGAAGTAAATCATTTCCTAGAGCCTCCAGAAAGCAATGCAGCCCAGGTGACAATCTGATTTCAACCTTTTGAAAGCAGAGGTCCAAGGTCTGTATCTGGATTCCTCATCCACAGACATAGAGATAAATGTTGTTTTAAACCACTGACTCTGTGGTGATTTGGTATACTTCCATGGAATACTAATAGAGTGTAATTTAAGGAGATGGAAACTGGAGATATAAAAAGAGTCAATGATGAACTCTAAACAAGCATTGATATATAAGAAATGTAAATAACAGTAATAATGGAGCCATATGAACCAATTGGAAATGCAACACTAGCCAAAATTATATGTGAAACAAAAAGATGATCAACATTAAAAGTTGGAACCTATTTTGCTTGGTAAGATTCTAATGATATTGATTAACTTTAAATTATGTAAAATCAGATGTACCTATTAAAAATACAAAGGCGACCACTAAAAATTATAGATAGAATGTATAACTTCTTTTTTGTTGCATTATAGGTAACTTCTTTAGATCTACTTGTTTCATACCATATGTTCCCTCTTCAGCTGAGTCTAATCTGCTTCTCATCTTTATCATTGAGATTTTTTGTTTGTTTACATTTTTCTTTGCTTCATCTAAAGTAATTACCAAAGGAAGTCTTAAAGGTATACTTATTTTTCTATCATAATGTTGAATGGAGAAAATTCGGGATAGAGAGGAAATCAGAAATAAGTCAACCTTCATAATTCACCTTTTAATTTTACTATATCCCTCTGTATCAGTTCAGTTCAGTTCAGTCGCTCAGTTGTGTCCGACTCTTTGCAACCCCATGAATCACAGCACGCCAGGCCTCCCTGTCCATCACCAACTCCCGGAGTTCACTCAGACTACGTATGCTTTATATAGATAAATGTACTCACACACAAACATATATATATATATATGTATATAAATATACACATCCTTATTGTAGGTTTAGGATTCATGCTTTTCTTAGGCAGTTTAGGGTAGTTGTTAAAAAGCTAAACTTTGGAATCAGAGATACCTGGGTTCAAGTCCAACTCCATCATTTGTAAAGCTGTGTGAACTTGAATGAATTATTTAACTTGAATGAATTTCAGTTTCTCTATCTGTTAAATGGAGAAGATGATGATAGTACTTTCCTTATAGGTTGGTCATTAGATTTTAAATTTCAATGACTATCTTTAATTTCTAAAGTTTCCTTTTCATACAGTCTCATTCTTTTCTTATAATTCACTATAATTTCATTAAATTTCTATTTCTTTATATTATCTCTTTAATCTATTTTAAATATATTTTTATAAGGTCTTTTGGGTAGTTGTACCATTTCTAGTAATTTGGTGAAAATTATTCTTTTTTTGTTGTATTTCTCTACCTTTTGATGAACTGTTTCTTTTGGGCAGTCTATTTTTTTTTTTTTTTTTTGAATGAGCAAATTTTAAGTCCATCTAAGTGCTGTATCTCCCCGGTCCATGGTTTCATGAACTCACATGATTATCATTATGGCTATTATTCACTCTTAATTCTAACACATATAGGTTCTTTTCCTCGCTTGCTTGTCTGTGTAATTAAGTTACTTTATTCAGCATTTCCATGTCGTTGAATTGTCAAAAGTAAAGGAACTCATTTCCACTAGTATAATTTTAGATATGACTACCAAAGCTGGAGGAAAAAAATTTAGAGTGGACACTTAGCTCCCTACTATTTTCAGATGATAGAATGCAAGCACCAATCATTTCTAGAAAAGTGAGAGGGTGACCTTGATGCTAAATCATCAGCTCCCCTTTCCTGATTCAAAAGCATGCAAGCCACTTTGTTAGTTAAGCAAAACATTTTCATTTATAATCTGAGCTGAGACAATGCTAAGGAAGGTCCTGAAGATGCTTACGGAGGTCAGAAGCAAAAGTACAGAGTATGAGCTGACTGTTGTAATAGTCTGAGTTCTGAGTAAATCAAGAATTTGCAAGTTTACTGTGCCTTTGTACCTTTAACATCTGAGATATTTCTCTAGACACTTCCCTAGAGAGAAATACTTAGCTGTTAAGAGAAATGATAAAAGCTATTAGAATCACTTTGTGGCAACATGCAACTTCACAAGATACTTGCACACTAGAAATTAATACTAGTGTAGTAATTGAATTACATTATGTGCTAACAATGTGACTAATAACCAATAGGGCTCTTTATAACACAAAAACTGCAAGATTGAAAAAAGTACTATAATCCACATGTACTGAACAGATGTAACTTTATAATAAAGACAAGTTGCTATAATATCTTAACTCATGAATCTGACAATTATAATGCAATTCAGACAAATATTTCAGGTCACCTTGAGACTAAAATAGCCCTAATGGTGGTACTTTGTGATTCAGTTTGTAAACACATTGCATCGCATCATTAGAGCATGCATATTTTAGGTGAGGAGACCTTATCTGGAGTATGAAAATTACACTGAAGACCCTGGACAATGAATCCCAGACATCCCAGAAAGACCTTCTCTAAAGCAACATTAACATTAGATGAATTTAATATAGAATCTGATTTACTTTCCAGCAAGACTGGGAAATGATCTGGCTTGGTGGAGACTTGGCTGTTATCAGACATACTACACTTAGCTTTATTCCCCTAAAGGGCCTTAAAGGGAGGTCAAATAGTAAAAGTATATATTTTTCACCACCAAGCTAATAAATTATTTTCTTCTCCCTTCGTGATCTTCTAAGACCCAAATCCCAACTAACATTGGCACATTACTTAACTACTTCATGCTTATTCCCTCACCTAAAGACTGAGCGACTGAACTGAACTGAACTGAAAGATGTAAATAGTATTAACCTATCTCATGTGCTGGCTATGAGGATTAAACAAGCTAAATTATAGTTGCCATTATTTGTAGTTGTTGTCTAGTCACTCAGTCGTGTCTGACTCTTTTGCGACCCCATAGAGTGTAGCCCACCAGGCTCCTTTATTCATGGGATTTTCCAGGCAAGAATACTGAAGTGGGTTGTTATTTCCTTCTCCATTGGATCTTCCCAACCCGGGGATCAAAGCCATGTCTCCTGCATTGCAAGCAGATTCTTTACCACTGAGCCACTGGGGATGCCCCAGTTACTATTTTTACTATACTATTATTACTATACTATAATATTATCACTTTCCTCACTTTAGGCCCTCTGAAAAACAATCATTATGACAATGAAAAGATACTTTACAAGAGACTTTTTATGAGATGTATCTTTTGGGTACTTATATTTTGCCAGGCAATTAATATTCATTATATCTTGTTTTTCTAACAATACTCAAAAGAAACACTTTGATCCCCATTTTACAGATGCTGTAAATATGATTCAGAGAAGTTAATGTAACTGTAAGCATATAGCCAAGAAGCTGATTTGAAACCAAATCCATCTGTCACCAAAAAGTCGATACTTTTCTACTCTTTCTATGGGTCCAAGGAAAACATGACCTGAATATGAAAGTGATCCTGTACACTTCTATTTTCCTGGAAGCAAGTCTGGTCGGTATGGAACAGAGGACATATATATAGCGAGTTTCTGTAAAGAGGATTGGAGACAGTCTCAGAGCGTCCACTGACAGGGTCTATGATTTTTGTGAGTCATCTCACATCTCTGATCCTCATTTTGTGTGTTGATGGAAAGAAGAATTTGAATTAGACTGGGCTTCCCTGGTGGCTCAGAGGTTAAAGCGTCTGCCTCCAATGTGGGAGACCCGGGTTCGATCCCTGGGTAGGGAAGATCCCCTGGAGAAGGAAATGGCAATCCACTCCAGTATTCTTGCCTGGAGAATCCCATGGACGGAGAAGCTTAGTAGGTTACAGTCCACGGGGTTGCAAAGGGTCGGACACGACTGAGCGACTTCACCAACACAACTATCCATTTAATTTCTCTGAGTCTCAGTTTCCTCATATGTGAGTTTCAATTTCCTCACATGTGAGTATAAGCTTGCTTTCAAAGGAAAACTGAAAGATAACATGATTTTTAAAGTGTGTTCTGGGGACTTCCCTGGTGGTCCAGTGGCTAAGATCCTGTGCTCCCGATGCAGGGGACACATGTTTGCTCCATAGTCAGGGAATTAGAACCCACATGCTGCAACTGAGTTTGCATGCCGTGACTAAACTTCCTGCATACAGCAACTAAGACCCAACACAGCCAAATAAACAAATAAGCAGATAGACATTTAAATAACTAAATAAGCATGTTTTAGTTCTGTGAAAAATGCCATTGATAATTTGGTAGGGGTCGTTTGAATCTGTAGATTGTGTCGGGTATAGTATAGTCATTTTGACAATGTTGACTCTTCCAATCCAAGAACACAGTATATATTTCCATCTTTGATTTCTTTTATCAGTGCCTTACAGATTTTGGAGTACAGGTATTTTGCCTCCTTACGTAAGTATGTAAGTAAGTGTTAGTAACTCAGTCGTGCCTGACTCTTTGTGAACCCATGGACTGCAGCCCACCAGGCTCCTCTATCCATGAGATTTTTCCAGGCAAGGATACTGAAGTAGGTTGCCATTTGCTTCTCCCAGGGATCTTCCCAACCCAGGGATCGAACCTGGGTATCCTGCACTGCAGGCAGGTTCCTTTACCGACTGAGCTACAAAGGAAGCCCATTTTGCCTCCTTAGGTAGGTTTATTCGTAGATATTTTATTCTTTTTTATAGTAAATGGGATTGTTTCCTAAACTTCTCTTTCTAATTTTTTGTTGTTAGTGTATAGAAATGCAACAAATTTCTGTGTATTAATTTTGTACCCAGAAACTTTACTGAATTCATTGATGGGCTCTAATAGTTTTTTTGATAGCATCTTTAGGATTTTCTATGTACAGTATCATGTCATCTGCAAACAGTGACAGTTTTATTTCTTCCTTATCAATCTGGATTCCTTTTATTTCTTTTTCTTCTTTGGTTTCTGTAACAAGGACTTCCAAGACAATGCTGAATAAAAGTGGTGAGAGTGGACATCCTTGTATGCTTCCGGATCTTGCAGGAAATGCTTTTAGTTTTTTTTTTTATCATTGAGTATGATGTTAACTGACAGTTTGTCATATATGGGCTTTAGATGTTGAGGTATGTTTCCTCTTTGCCCACTTTCTGGAGAGCTTTTACCCTAGATGAATGTTGAATTTTATCAAAAGCTTTTTCTGCACCTGCTGAGAACAAAACTTTTTAAATTTGTATGGAAACTTTAGGCCCTAAATAGCAAAGCAATTTTGAGAAAGAAAAACAGAGCTGGAGGGATAAGGCTCCCTGACTTCAGACTATACTACAAAGCTGGTGGTAGTGGTGGTGGTTTTATCACTAAGTTGTGTTCAACTTTTTGTGGAATCAGTGCTTTGGGATTGTGGTGCTCAAGAAGACTCTTGAGAGTCCGTTGGACAGCAAGAAGATCAAAACAGCCAATAATAAAAGAAAACAACCCTGAATATTCATTGGAAGAACTGATGCTGGAGCTGAAATTCCAATACTTCGACCACCTGATATGAAGAGGCAACTCATTGGAAAAGATGCTGGGAAAGATTGAAGGCAAAAGGAGAAGCGGGTGGCAGTGGATGCGATGGTTAGCATCACTGACTCAATGCACATGAATTTGAGTATGCTCTGGGAGATAGTGGAAATCAGGGAAGCCTGGCATGCTGCAGTCCATGGGTCACAAAGAACTGGACACAACTTAGCAACTGAACAACAAAAACAAGAAGGACCTACTGTATAGAAGAGGGAACTCTACTCAGTAGTTTATGGCCTATATGGGAAAAGAATCTAAAAAGCAAGTGGATATATATATGTGTATAACTGAATCACTTTGCTGTACACCTGAAATGAACACAACATTGTAAACATACTCCGATAACATTTTTTTTTAACTTACAAAAAAACTAAACAAAAGTTTAAAAATCTGTGACAAAAGAGGCAAGAATGTATAATGGAGAAAAGACAACCTATTGAGTAAGTGGTGCCAGGAAAACTGGACAGCTACATGTAACAGAATGAAGTTGGAACGTTCTCTGACACCATGCACAAAAATAAACTCAATATGAATTAAAGACCTAAATGTAGACCAGATACTATAAAACTCCTGGAGGAAAACATAGGCAGAACATTCTTTGACATGAAGTACAGCAATATCTTTTGAGGTCCATCTCTTAGAGTAATAGAAATACAAACAAATAAACAAATGGGGCTCAACTAAACTTAAAAGCTTTGTACAGCAAAAGAAACCATAAACAAAATGGAAAGAAAACTCTCAGACCAGGAGGAAATATTTGCAAATGATGCAACTGACAATGGATTAATCTCCAAAATATGTAAACAGCTCAAACAGTTCAATTAAAAAAAAAAAAAAACTAATGAAACCTAATGAAAAAATGGGCAGAAGTTCCAAATAGACATTTCTCCAAAGAAGACATACAAATGGCCAAAAGGCACATGAAAAAATGCTCAACATTACTAATTACTCAAGAAATACAAGTGAAAACTACAGTGAGTAGTACAATCACCTCGTACCACTCAGAAAGACCACCATTAAAAAGTCTACAAATAATAAATGCTGGAGAGGGTGTGGCAAAAAAGGAATCCTCTTATACTGTTGGCGACAGGTAAACTGGTAAAGCAACTGTGGAAAACAGTATGGAGATTCCTTTAAAAACTAAAAACAGAGCTGCCATATAATTCATGGGCGTATATCTACTCTGGGCATATATCTATCTGGAGAAAACCATAATTTGAAAAGATACTCACACCCTGATATTCACTGTGCTGCTGCTAAGTCCCTTCAGTCATGTCCGACTCTGTGCGACCCCATAGACGGCAGCCCACCAGGCTCCCCCGTCCCTGGGATTCTCCAGGCAAGAACACTGGAGTGGGTTGCCATTTCCTTCTCCAATGCATGAAAGTGAAAAGTGAAAGTGAAAGTGAAGTCTCTCAGTCGTGTCCGACTCCTAGCAACCCCATGGACTGCAGCCTACCAGGCTCCTCCTTCCATGGGATTTCCCAGATATTCACTGTAGCTCTGTTTAAAATAGCCAACGCATGGAAACAACCTAAACGTCCATTGACATATATAAAATGGAATATTACTCAGCCATAAAAAGAATGAAATAATGCCATATGTAGCATCATAAATGGACCTACAGATCATCACATTAAGTGAAGTAGGCCAGACATAGACAAATATATGATAACACATATGTGGAATTTAAAAAAGATTATACAAATGAACTTATCCACAAAACAGAAATAGATTCACAGATATAAAAATAATACGCTTATGGTTACCAAAGAGGAAATGAGTATAGCAGGATAAATTAGGAGTTTGGGATTAACATATACATACCGACTCAATGGACATGGGTTTGGGTGGACTCTGGGAGTTGGTGATGACAGGGAGGCCTGGCGTGCTGCAGTTCATGGGGTCGCAAAGAGTTGGACACGACTGAGTGACTGAACTGAACTGAACTACTATATATAAAATAAATAACCAGCAAGGACCTACTGTATAACACAGGGGACTCTACTCAATATTTATAATAACCTTTAAGGGAAAAGAATATACATATTCTTATATGTATATTCATATATATATTCTTATATGTATATTCATATACATATCTATCTATATAAATAACTGAATTACTTAGCTATACACCTAAAACTAACACAACTTTGTAAATCAACTACTTTATTTAAAGAAAAAAGGCTTTGACCTGCTCAGCCTAACAGAACAGGCTCACTAAAAAATAAGAAAAAAAGTATATTGTAGTTATCTAATGCTGCATAACGACCAGATGTGTATAAGAGACAGGCGTATAGTATAGTCATTTTGACAATGTTGACTCTTCCAATCCAAGAACACAGTATATATTTCCATCTTTGATTTCTTTTATCAGTGCCTTACAGATTTTGGAGTACAGGTATTTTGCCTCCTTACGTAAGTATGTAAGTAAGTGTTAGTAACTCAGTCGTGCCTGACTCTTTGTGAACCCATGGACTGCAGCCCACCAGGCTCCTCTATCCATGAGATTTTTCCAGGCAAGGATACTGAAGTAGGTTGCCATTTGCTTCTCCCAGGGATCTTCCCAACCCAGGGATCGAACCTGGGTATCCTGCACTGCAGGCAGGTTCCTTTACCGACTGAGCTACAAAGGAAGCCCATTTTGCCTCCTTAGGTAGGTTTATTCGTAGATATTTTATTCTTTTTTATAGTAAATGGGATTGTTTCCTAAACTTCTCTTTCTAATTTTTTGTTGTTAGTGTATAGAAATGCAACAAATTTCTGTGTATTAATTTTGTACCCAGAAACTTTACTGAATTCATTGATGGGCTCTAATAGTTTTTTTGATAGCATCTTTAGGATTTTCTATGTACAGTATCATGTCATCTGCAAACAGTGACAGTTTTATTTCTTCCTTATCAATCTGGATTCCTTTTATTTCTTTTTCTTCTTTGGTTTCTGTAACAAGGACTTCCAAGACAATGCTGAATAAAAGTGGTGAGAGTGGACATCCTTGTATGCTTCCGGATCTTGCAGGAAATGCTTTTAGTTTTTTTTTTTATCATTGAGTATGATGTTAACTGACAGTTTGTCATATATGGGCTTTAGATGTTGAGGTATGTTTCCTCTTTGCCCACTTTCTGGAGAGCTTTTACCCTAGATGAATGTTGAATTTTATCAAAAGCTTTTTCTGCACCTGCTGAGAACAAAACTTTTTAAATTTGTATGGAAACTTTAGGCCCTAAATAGCAAAGCAATTTTGAGAAAGAAAAACAGAGCTGGAGATAAGGCTCCCTGACTTCAGACTATACTACAAAGCTGGCGGTAGTGGTGGTGGTTTTATCACTAAGTTGTGTTCAACTTTTTGTGGAATCAGTGCTTTGGGATTGTGGTGCTCAAGAAGACTCTTGAGAGTCCGTTGGACAGCAAGAAGATCAAAACAGCCAATAATAAAAGAAAACAACCCTGAATATTCATTGGAAGAACTGATGCTGGAGCTGAAATTCCAATACTTCGACCACCTGATATGAAGAGGCAACTCATTGGAAAAGATGCTGGGAAAGATTGAAGGCAAAAGGAGAAGCGGGTGGCAGTGGATGCGATGGTTAGCATCACTGACTCAATGCACATGAATTTGAGTATGCTCTGGGAGATAGTGGAAATCAGGGAAGCCTGGCATGCTGCAGTCCATGGGTCACAAAGAACTGGACACAACTTAGCAACTGAACAACAAAAACAAGAAGGACCTACTGTATAGAAGAGGGAACTCTACTCAGTAGTTTATGGCCTATATGGGAAAAGAATCTAAAAAGCAAGTGGATATATATATGTGTATAACTGAATCACTTTGCTGTACACCTGAAATGAACACAACATTGTAAACATACTCCGATAACATTTTTTTTTAACCTTACAAAAAAACTAAACAAAAGTTTAAAAATCTGTGACAAAAGAGGCAAGAATGTATAATGGAGAAAAGACAACCTATTGAGTAAGTGGTGCCAGGAAAACTGGACAGCTACATGTAACAGAATGAAGTTGGAACGTTCTCTGACACCATGCACAAAAATAAACTCAATATGAATTAAAGACCTAAATGTAGACCAGATACTATAAAACTCCTGGAGGAAAACATAGGCAGAACATTCTTTGACATGAAGTACAGCAATATCTTTTGAGGTCCATCTCTTAGAGTAATAGAAATACAAACAAATAAACAAATGGGGCTCAACTAAACTTAAAAGCTTTGTACAGCAAAAGAAACCATAAACAAAATGGAAAGAAAACTCTCAGACCAGGAGGAAATATTTGCAAATGATGCAACTGACAATGGATTAATCTCCAAAATATGTAAACAGCTCAAACAGTTCAATTAAAAAAAAAAAAAAACCTAATGAAACCTAATGAAAAAATGGGCAGAAGTTCCAAATAGACATTTCTCCAAAGAAGACATACAAATGGCCAAAAGGCACATGAAAAAATGCTCAACATTACTAATTACTCAAGAAATACAAGTGAAAACTACAGTGAGTAGTACAATCACCTCGTACCACTCAGAAAGACCACCATTAAAAAGTCTACAAATAATAAATTCTGGAGAGGGTGTGGCAAAAAAGGAATCCTCTTATACTGTTGGCGACAGGTAAACTGGTAAAGCAACTGTGGAAAACAGTATGGAGATTCCTTTAAAAACTAAAAACAGAGCTGCCATATAATTCATGGGCGTATATCTACTCTGGGCATATATCTATCTGGAGAAAACCATAATTTGAAAAGATACTCACACCCTGATATTCACTGTGCTGCTGCTAAGTCCCTTCAGTCATGTCCGACTCTGTGCGACCCCATAGACGGCAGCCCACCAGGCTCCCCCGTCCCTGGGATTCTCCAGGCAAGAACACTGGAGTGGGTTGCCATTTCCTTCTCCAATGCATGAAAGTGAAAAGTGAAAGTGAAAGTGAAGTCTCTCAGTCGTGTCCGACTCCTAGCAACCCCATGGACTGCAGCCTACCAGGCTCCTCCTTCCATGGGATTTCCCAGATATTCACTGTAGCTCTGTTTAAAATAGCCAACGCATGGAAACAACCTAAACGTCCATTGACATATATAAAATGGAATATTACTCAGCCATAAAAAGAATGAAATAATGCCATATGTAGCATCATAAATGGACCTACAGATCATCACATTAAGTGAAGTAGGCCAGACATAGACAAATATATGATAACACATATGTGGAATTTAAAAAAGATTATACAAATGAACTTATCCACAAAACAGAAATAGACTCACAGATATAAAAATAATACGCTTATGGTTACCAAAGGGGAAATGAGTATAGCAGGATAAATTAGGAGTTTGGGATTAACATATACATACCGACTCAATGGACATGGGTTTGGGTGGACTCTGGGAGTTGGTGATGACAGGGAGGCCTGGCGTGCTGCAGTTCATGGGGTCGCAAAGAGTTGGACACGACTGAGTGACTGAACTGAACTGAACTACTATATATAAAATAAATAACCAGCAAGGACCTACTGTATAACACAGGGGACTCTACTCAATATTTATAATAACCTTTAAGGGAAAAGAATATACATATTCTTATATGTATATTCATATATATATTCTTATATGTATATTCATATACATATCTATCTATATAAATAACTGAATTACTTAGCTATACACCTAAAACTAACACAACTTTGTAAATCAACTACTTTATTTAAAGAAAAAAGGCTTTGACCTGCTCAGCCTAACAGAACAGGCTCACTAAAAAATAAGAAAAAAAGCATATTGTAGTTATCTAATGCTGCATAACGACCCACTAAAACCAGACTTAAAATAATAACTGTTACTCATTTCAATAATGAATATGGGTTTTAATAAGGCCCAGATAGACAATTTTGCCCATGGTCTCTTATGCAGCTGAAGTCAGACAGTGATTAGGACTTCAACCACCTCTAAAACGTCCTCACTCATAGTGCCTAGGCTGGAAACACACAAGTACTGGGGACTAGAGCGGTTTCTCTCTTTCTCCATATGTCATCACTCCATGTAGGCTCTCATTCCACGGAGGCAGCCTTAGGATAGTCAGACACCCTACATGGTGGCTTCAGCTCCAAACACTAGTCTCTCCCAAAAAAACCAGCAGAAGAGGCATAACCATTCTTCACCCAAACTCAGAAGTTACACAGCATCACTTCTGTCACGTGTTCATCAAAGTCACCAAGGCCTCCTCAGGTCAATAAGAAGGGAGATACACTCCACCTATTCATAGGAGGAATGTCAAATTGCAGGCATCTTTTAAAACCACCATAAATTGTTACTAAATGTGAGTATTGTTATTAATTTTATCCAGGTGTAGATCAGCAAGTGTAAAACATTTTGTACTTATCTGATTCTGTCTTTTCCAATGTGAAATTGTTATGTTCTCAGGAAATATCCACCAATTTTTATATTAGCCAAGTAAAATACAACATGGAAAGAAAATTCTCACATAAATATTACTAAGCATGAGGCTGCCTCAAGCTAAGTACATGCTTTAAAGCTCATCTGCATAAAAAAGACTGTCCTCTATTTTTTTCTGTCTGTTAACATAAGTTAAAGAAGCGACTGTAATAAGTATATTGTAGCATTTGGTTACTTTTGTAAATTCTAGTGGTGCTTTGATCTATGATGTGGGCCTTTTATCTAAACTATATAGCCTGTGGAGCAAGAAAGGTTGAATGTATCAATATTCTTCTAAGAGCTGACAGGCTCCTAGGTGTATAGCAGTCACATGGCTTGTTAAAGATGAAGTTCTGCTAAGCAGTCTAAATGACTTCCCTGGGGGCTCAGATGGTAAAGAACCTGCCTTCAGTGCAGGAGACCAGGCTTCGATCCCTGGGTCTGGAAGATACCTTGGAGGAGGAAAGGGCTACCCACTCCAGTATTCTTGCCTGGAGAATTCCATGGACAGAGGAGCCTGGCAGGCTACAGTCCATGGGGTCACAAAGAGCTGGATACGACTGTGTGACTGAACAAAGCAACAAAGGAGCCTAAATGACTAGCTCGGGCTTTCTGGGAGTTATCTGCTTATCCAAGGCTGGATTCCAGGCCTTTTAACTCCTACTTTTCACTGCTCAGTTGTTCAAGATGACTGCAAAATTTCCATGGCTTTCTGTTTTGGTATAAAATTCATTGAGAAGTTTAATATCTTTAGATAGTGAGTACATGATAAATAGCATGCTGATTAAGCCCATTCCTATCAAATTGACAGAGATACCAAAGTATCTTTTCCATAATGACAAGTTCTTTTACCGTAGAAGTAAATAAATCAGTAAATAGATACCAGAAGGTATCAGAAAATGCCTTGTAGAAAACATCCATACAACTCAGGCCTAAAAGAATCAACACAACAAAGTCAAAGAACAAGAAAAATTACTTTCAACCTAGAATTCTTTACCCAATTAAATTATATTAACTAGAATAAAAACAATTGAAATTAAAATCTCAAAACATCTACTTGTCCCATATTACATCTTAAGATGATTTGTATTCAATAAAGTCACAGGACACAAAATCAGTATACAAATGTCAGTTGCATTTCTATATACTGATACATTCTGATACAAACTATCAGAATGAGAAATGAAGGGAAGTTTCAAAAAACAACTTTGGAGAGTACTGGATATATGAAGACATAGATGTTAAAGTGCAAGGGAAAGAGCTCATCATTCCTTGCTAGGTGATCAACAGTTTCTTCAAAACATATTATATTAAAGATTTATTAAGTGCCTATATATGCCAAGCACTATGCATGAGATTATAAAAATATCTTATTTAACCATCATCAAAATTATCTAATGTAATTATTTTAATTCATGGCTTTGGTTTTTACTAACAGATGAGTCAAGCAAAATAACAATTCAAGCTTGTACTTTTTGTTCACATGGCTAAATATTGGATGTGTTGTGTGGTTAGTCATGTCTGACTCTTTGTGACTATTTGCAATCCCATGGCTCCTCTGTCCATGAGGATTCTCCAGGCAAAAATACTGGAGTGGGTTGCCAGGTCCTCCTCCAAGAAATGTTCCCAACCTAAGACTGAACTCAGGTCTCCTGCATTGCAGGCGGATTCTTTACTGTCTGGGAATCACTAGGGAATATATATTGTGTGGTTAGTCATGCCTGACTCTTTGTGACTATTTGCAGTCCCATGGCTCCTCTGTCCATGAGGATTCTCCAGGCAAAAATACTGGAGTGGGTTGCCAGGTCCTCCTCCAAGAAATGTTCCCAACCTAAGACTGAACTCAGGTCTCCTGCATTGCAGGCGGATTCTTTACTGTCTGGGAATCACTAGGGAATATATATTTTTTCAATATGTGCTGTTTTAAGAATCACTATTAGAAAAGAATTAACTAAATCACTTGATGAAAAAAATAAATTACCAAGTAAGGGCAACATACTCCTTCATTGATTGCTGTTGATCACTGGAAAGTACCTGAACTTTAGCCGAGACACCTATGAGTCGAAGTGAATAGATCTGAGACCTTAAACGCCTGGCACTCCTATACCATGAGTTGTCTTTTCATGGCAATGCATAGCCTAATTAGGTTAAGATAATTATTCTTAGGGTATACTGAAGTCATTACACTTTTTTCTAAATTTAAAGTGTTATTTACAGAGAAGAAAAAGAAGCAATATCTATAAACAGTTTGCTGAAAGTCCCTTGCCTATGAATTGTTCTATCACTTTTTTAGTTATGTTCTTAATTACAGATAGAAGAGAAGAAACCTGTCTTCTGTCCAAATATGGCAAAAAGAATTTATAATCAAATGTTTCCACAGACTTTCACACTTTTACTCAGGAAAAATAATCAAGTGATCAGAACACCCCATCCCTTTTGAACAGGTCACTGGATAAACTCTACAGGGTTCTGGCTCATACAAGGCTAAAAACCTTTCTTTCCCATCCTCAGCATCGATGGACTTAATCAGCTTTGGGGATCCATGTCACTCGGATGACTGAGAATTTCCACATTTCTGTAGACCGCTGAAAGAAACATGGATTTTGGTTGGATATAGCAGGCTGTTAATATGATAAAAAATTAAATGCATATAAAAAATCTTTTGATCTTTGTGTCTGGATAACCTAGTATTTTATCATATTCTGATCAAAATAATCAAAATAGGATCTGTTCATATAAGATAGCTCTCCAAATTTGAAAAATCCTACAATGCACGATGATACAGATAAATTAAAAAGTAAAAATTTACCCATATAATCCAAGAAATCTCACTTCCCCCCCACAAAAAAAAAACCACCAAACAAACTGTATAGAGCAAAGAAGGATGGCAAGAGTGAACGTCAATATTCTAGGAATCAGTGAACTAAAATGGACTGGAATGGGTGAATTTAACTCAGATGACCATTATATCTACTACTGCAGGCAGGAATCCCTCAGAAGAAATGGAGTAGCCATCATGGTCAACAAAAGAGTCCGAAATGCAGTACTTGGATGCAATCTCAAAAACGACAGAATGATCTCTGTTCGTTTCCAAGGCAAACCATTCAATATCACAGTTATCCAAGTCTATGCCCCAACCAGTAATGCTGAAGAAGCTGAAGTTGAACGGTTTTATGAAGACCTACAAGACCTTGTAGAACTAACACCCAAAAAAGATGTCCTTTTCATTATAGGGGACTGGAATGCTAAAGTAGGAAGTCAAGAAACACCTGGAGTAACAGGCAAATTTGGCCTTGGAATGCGGAATGAAGCAGGGCAAAGACTAATAGAGTTTTGCCAAGAAAATGCACTGGTCATAGCAAACACCCTCTTCCAGCAACACAAGAGAAGACTCTACACATGGACATCACCAGATGGTCAACACCGAAATCAGATTGATTATATTCTTTGCAGCCAAAGATGGAGAAGCTCTATACAGTCAACAAAAACAAGACCAGGAGCTGACTGTGGCTCAGATCATGAACTCCTTATTTCCAAATTCAGACTTAAATTGAAGAAAGTAGGGAAAACCGCTAGACCATTCAGGTATGACCTAAATCAAATCCCTTATGATTATACAGTGGAAGTGAGAAATAGATTTAAGGGCCTAGATCTGATAGACAGAGTTCCTGATGAACTATGGAATGAGGTTCGTGACATTGTACAGGAGACAGGGATCAAGACCATCCCCATGGAAAAGAAATGCAAAAAAGCAAAATGGCTGTCTGGAGAAGCCTTACAAATAGCACTGAAAAGAAGAGAGGCGAAAAGCAAAGGAGAAAAGAAAAGATATAAGCATCTGAATGCAGAGTTCCAAAGAATAGCAAGAAGAGATAAGAAAGCCTTCTTCAGCAATCAATGCAAAGAGATAGAGGAAAACAACAGAATGGGAAAGACTAGAGATCTCTTCAAGAGAATTGGAGATACCAAGGGAACATTTCATGCAAAGATGGGCTCGATAAAGGATAGAAATGGTATGGACCTAACAGAAGCAGAAGATATTAAGAAGAGGTGGCAAGAATACACAGAAGAACTGTACAGAAAAGATCTTCACGACCCAGATAATCATGAGGATGTGATCACTAATCTAGAGCCAGACATCTTGGAATGTGAAGTCAAGTGGGCCTTAGAAAGCATCACTAAGAACAAAGCTAGTGGAGGTGATGGAATTCCCGTTGAGCTGTTTCAAATCCTGGAAGATGATGCTGTGAAAGTGCTGCACTCAATATGCCAGCAAATTTGGAAAACTCAGCAGTGGCCACAGGACTGGAAAAGGTCAGTTTTCATTCCAATTCCAAAGAAAGGCAATGCCAAAGAATGCTCAAACTACCGCACAATTGCACTCATCTCACACGCTAGTAAAGTAATGCTCAAAATTCTCCAAGCCAGGCTTCAGCAATATGTGAACCGTGAACTCCCTGATGTTCAAGCTGGTTTTAGAACAGGCAGAGGAACCAGAGATCAAATTGCCAACATCCGCTGGATCATGGAAAAAGCAAGAGAGTTCCAGAAAAACATCTATTTCTGCTTTATTGACTATGCCAAAGCCTTTGACTGTGTGGATCACAATAAACTGTGGAAAATTCTGAAAGAGATGGGAATACCAGACCACCTAACCTGCCTCTTGAGAAATCTGTATGCAGGTCAGGAAGCAACAGTTAGAACTGGACATGGAACAACAGACTGGTTCCAAATAGGAAAAGGAGTACGTCAAGGCTGTATATTGTCTCCCTGCTTATTTAACTTATATGCAGAGTACATCATGAGAAACGCTGGACTGGAAGAAACACAAGCTGGAATCAAGATTGCCGGGAGAAATATCAATAACCTCAGATATGCTGATGACACCACCCTTATGGCAGAAAGTGAGGAGGAGCTAAAAAGCCTCTTGATGAAAGTGAAGGAGGAGAGCGAAAAAGTTGGCTTAAAGCTCAACATTCAGAAAACGAAGATCATGGCATCCGGTCCCATCACTTCATGGGAAATAGATGGGGAAACAGTGGAAACAGTGTCAGACTTTATTTTTGGGGGCTCCAAAATCACTGCAGATGGTGACTGCAGCCATGAAATTAAAAGACGCTTACTCCTTGGAAGAAAAGTTATGACCAACCTAGATAGCATATTCAAAAGCAGAGACATTACTTTGCCGACTAAGGTCCGTCTAGTCAAGGCTATGGTTTTTCCAGTGGTCATGTATGGATGTGAGAGTTGGACTGTGAAGAAGGCTGAGCGCCGAAGAATTGATGCTTTTGAACTGTGGTGTTGGAGAAGACTCTTGAGAGTCCCTTGGACTGCAAGGAGATCCAACCAGTCCATTCTGAAGGAGATCAGCCCTGGGATTTCTTTGGAAGGAATGATGCTAAAGCTGAAACTCCAGTTCTTTGGCCACGTCATGCGAAGAGTTGACTCATTGGAGAAGACTCTGATGCTGGGAGGGATTGAGGGCAGGAGGAGAAGGAGACGACCGAGGATGAGATGGCTGGATGGCATCACTGACTCGATGGACATGAATCTGAGTGAACTCCAGGAGTTGGTGATGGACAGGGAGGCCTGGCGTGCTGCGATTCATGGGGTTGCAAAGAGTCGGACACGACTGAGGGACTGAACTGAACTGAACTGAACTGACACAGACTGTCTTTTCACACCCATTAAATTACTGCAGTTATTCTTCATTTCTCAATTTTGCATATGTAATATGGAGTACATGAGATGTTAACTTGAATAAAAAGCTTAATTCCAAATTTTCAAAATTCTGATATCATGTGTGGAACAAAAGATAATGATTAAGCAAATCATGCTCTCTTCTATTCAACAGGGCATAGGGGATAGTGGCCCCACTCCTCATCATGTGCTGAAGGCTGAAATTATTCACTACTTAGATCTATAAAGCTTGTCCAGCATTCAAACAGCCTTTCCTTATACATACATGCACTTAATAAATATTTCTGGATAATGTTTAAAGTTCTTAAAATAAAGTGCTAAATAACAACAATCACAGACTTTGGCAGCATGCCCTGTTAGCACATCTTCAACTGTTATATGAGCAGCTCTAAGCAAAAATTAGCCCATGAGGTCCCTCTAAATACTCTGCTAAAAATAAGCTTCTTCATCTCTCATTTCAACGTTCATGAGGTCACAAGCATCTCATATACTCCAAGGGCTTGTCATGTCAGTCCCTTTGAGCTCGAGAAGTTGGCATCTCAAGAAAAAAAATGTCAATATTTATATCCTAATGATTTCCAGGAAATAGGTTTCCCCCCTTCAGAACTGAAAAACACATGGCACTTTCAAATTACTGATTATGAGAACTCTGGGTATAATTCAGTATAGTATCAAAAATTTAGCAATGATTTTCTCTTCTGATTTTTTCTTAATTACCTGCTGTCACCTGCTCAAAGATATAAGATGTCCTACAGAGGGTTAATGCATATTTGTTAATACTGCTACAAATGACAAAGTGCATAATCAAAAAATTAGAAAGGCCCTAAGACATGCATATATCATAGTGTGTTTTGAGAGTTAACTGCAATAAAATAATCAGAGTAGAAAACATTATAAGATTCAAAATATTAGTTGCTAGCAGTTATTCCTGCCATATGCATAAAAACTCATTTCTTAATGATCTATTTTCACTATTTAGACTTCTCAAAATATTTATTTTCAGCAGTAAGTCAGAATCTTCTCTAAGTAGAACATTTTACTTTCTCTCCAGTGTCTAAATGACTACGCCTGAATTAAACTTCTCTTCTTTTTTTCTTAGAACATGTCTTCATAGCTGGGACAGCTTGCAATATTAGCTCTCAACAACCTCTGCCAAATGCTAACCTGATCTTTTGGATGATAAGCAGACATCATTGGCACATCAGAACTTATGTATGGCCCCAGGTCAGAATCAAATTCAGTGTTCCAATGTCAAAGGCTTCCCCAAAAGAGAGAGAGAGTACCTCATCTTACTTGTTCCAAATATGTCACTTTCTTTCATTAAAATGTCCTAAGTATTTAAGCACTTCATTTTCCATTATCAATGATCCATGATTCATCAGTCTCTGGGGCCTTTTGCTAAACTAATCTGAATTGTTAGATGCCCTCATTTAATGGAACTCCCACAAGTCCAGAGCTGGTTGGAGAAAAACTAAAATATCAATTCCACATTCTTATAAATATTCAGGTTCACATATTTTCATCCACAGTTCATTATGTTAATGTCAGCCGTCATAATTTATTGACCATGTGAAAATATTTTAGCATGGAAAGTGGAGAAAATGAGTGAGAATAAATCATTCAAGAGTCTTCCATAAAGCCACACTGCAGTCCAGAAGACCTTCATTTTTAATTTTGCATTCAAGTGCCAGTTGAGACAAATTGGTTAGCAGTTCATCATGGGAGCAATTCCAGAGCTCATTCATTTAGACTCGAAGGACTCTTCACTGTCACCAAAGGCAGCCAGCACATAGTTGGTGACCTCAGGAAGAACATAATACTTGAAGATTTGAAAAAAAACATTACAATGTATGCATCAGGCCTTAAAATCCATCATCTAATTTCCTCTATCTCCTTTCCACTGGGTAAAAAACATCTGTCAACACATTTCCCATTGGCTTATTATTCTTCCTAATATGGTTATTGAGTTTTACTTTCTACACCCTAATGGAGGAAAGTTGTTCTGACATACCTGCATGCACCACGGTTTATTGTAAGACATGCAAGGGTTAAAATCACTTACCCCACACCCCCATCTCTATGAATTTACCAAAAAGTAAAACCATGCATTATTTTAAACAACATGACTCTTTTACATAATCTTATATATTAGTAATTCACATTTTGAAAGTTCACTTTTTTTTTTTTAGTGAACAACATATGCTATGCTTACATTTGAAAGCAATCTCAGGAAAAGGGCCTGCATGTGAATGCAATTGGCTGCAAGTTCACATTTCCCTTAGACAAAATTGTGAACAAAACACATGTTTTTCCATCTAAGTTAGAAAATGGAAAATCATGCATCATTTTTTAGACTTTTGTGGCATGCACTTTAAAGTCAATGCATATTTCTTCATGCACATTTTCACAAATGTCAATATTGATACTATCCACCAGATCTGATGTGCTCAATCTCTTCAGCACCTGGGGAACTTCTACTCTTAAAAATATTTTTTCCTCCTAACTTTTCAATTTGCTCCTGAGAATTGTAATTCCTTTTGACTAGTGATAAGTGAGAAACAGAACCCTCCCTCTTCATTTCCTGCTAGAGGAATAAGAACAGTTTTACACGTTCATCTTAATTCCAGGTAAATCAGAGAATGGCTGTTTCACTCACTGCTGCTGCTCCTGCTAAGTCACTTCAGTCGTGTCCGACTCTCTGCGACCCCATAGACGGCAGCCCACCAGGCTCCTCACTCTATGCAACAATAAGCTCTTCAGTTCCTCACACAACTCGAGGACAGAGAAACTAATCACTAACGTGTTGTAGGCAACATCAGATAATGTGATATGAGCAGGAATGACCCAACCATTAATACATTGCAAATAAACCAGCAGAGATTGTTATTTTCTTAGAAAACTATTCCTTTCTACTTGTGTTTAGTTTTAAAAAAAGAGAGAGAGATATCTTTTCTTAAAATTCTAGTTTTTTAAAGATAAAATGTGGCTAGAAGAGGGAAATTGCATGCCTTCATTTTGACTATACACATACAAGAATAAGGTTACCAGGAAGCCAATCATACTGGAAAGGAGAGGGAAAAGGACGGGCCCCACAAGTTAAGTAATCTATTCAATGTAAGGAATGTTAGGATGCCAGCCACAGACGTGTATGGAGAGTGACTTCTCTCAAATTATGAAGAAGGGGTAGAGGTAAGCAGGCCATAGACTGTTTGCTCTAAGTACCTGGAGAGATGTGCAGAGGTTTATCTTTACTGCTTTCAGATAAAGATTCCTTTAAAGTACATGATTGATTTGAAATAGGATGGGCAGGGAAGCTTTCCACTGACCTGAGAAAATAAAGAAAGTTGGAACATTTTATTCACTTGCTCAATGTCTGAGTAATTTAAGAAGTAGTGGCTTTTAAAATCAACAGCAAAATTTTATTTTGTAATATGCTGTCAGAATCAATGTGACTTTATCCAGCCCTTTCTGCAATATCATTTCTCATGCCTTTGGTTAAGGCCAAATGTAATATTTCTGAGTAAATGATGTTGTAGATATTAGCAAATAACATACCTTAGAGACATAAGTGTTGTCTTGAACCTACAGTTTCAAAGAAAGGCTTCTTGACCTATAAAATCCATCAAAACTTGGCTTCTTTTCTACTTCAGGTTAAAGGATGAATGTACTTTGTTTTAACTCCAAGATAATCACGATGGTATGATCACTCATCTAGAGCCAGACATCCTGGAATGTGAAGTCAAGTGGGCCTTAGAAAGCATCACTAAGAACAAAGCTAGTGGAGGTGATGGAATTCCAGTTGAGCTGTTTCAAATCATGGAAGATGATGTTGTGAAAGTGCTGCACTCAATATGCCAGCAAATTTGGAAAACTCAGCAGTGGCCGCAGGACTGGAAAAGGTCAGTTTTCATTCCAATTCCAAAGAAAGACAATGCCAAAGAATGCTCAAACTACCGCACAATTGCACTCATCTCACACGCTAGTAAAGTAATGCTCAAAATTCTCCAAGCCAGGCTTCAGCAATATGTGAACCGTGAACTCCCTGATGTTCAAGCTGGTTTTAGAACAGGCAGAGGAACCAGAG
>SJYX01001424.1:263403-299679 GCA_006410675.1 Oreotragus oreotragus
GACCGAGGATGAGATGGCTGGATGGCATCACTGACTCGAAGGACGTGAGTCAGTGAACTCTGGGAGTTGGTGGCAGACAGGGAGGCCTGGCGTGCTGCGATTCATGGGGTTGCAAAGAGTCGGACACAACTAAGCGACTGGACTGAACTGAACTGAGTCCTTAGCTCAGTGTTGAGAACCTGTGCTAAATGTTGGAAAACTACTGCTCCTCCCTATTCTCAGTTTCCACACTTTTAAAAGGAGGCCAATGGGAAGATCCTCTGGAGAAGGGAAAGGCTACTCATTCCAGAGTTCTGTCCTGGAAAATTCCATGTTTTATCCACAGGGTTGCAAAGAGTCAGACACGACTGAATGACTTTTACTTAACGCTTACTTAGAAGATTTCTGTGAGGAAAAAAATAAGTAAAATAATAAAATAAATAAAATTCTAGGCATACTTCCTCACACACAATAAGCACTTTTGTGATTATTGTTCTATTCTTAAGAAACAGTATCTTACATTTTGATGCACTTTTAAATTCTAGAAAAATACAAACAAGTACAGAAGCAAAGGAAGGATTTATTTAAGTGCCTTTCTAATGCCAACTGAATTCTCTCTCCTTTGAATACCTGGAAGAAAATTTAGATGGAGTTCAGTAACTCTTGTATTCTGTTTCAGGAGCTAGTGCTGTGCTTACTTTTGGAGTCAAATACAGAATTCCCATTAGTGTTGATGGTAATTACCTCTGCAAAACAAAGCATGATGAGTGGAGACCCCGCTGAGGAATTACTTTAATGACTTTGAACTTTAAGAAAGAAACTTAAAAAGCTACACATGATGACGACCTCAAGGCCTGAACTGCTGGCTGTCTCCCTAACTACTATTTTCAATCGGTGGTTCTGAGCAGGGAACTTCTGGGGCCCTGTTGTTCTTTGTGACTAAACAGTAGTACATTTCAGAGAAAGTGCCTCAAATTAGGAACTCAACATTTGATGGTTCGTACAGTACAGGCTCCTTGCCTACTATCAAATGCCCCAGATATCAACTTAAAAGCCAATCTAGGGACTTCCTTGGTGGTCCAGTGGCTGAGACTCCATGTTCCCAATGCAGGGGGCCTGGGTTGATCCCTGGTCAGAGAGCTTGATCCCACATACCGCACAAAGACCTAGTGTGGTCAAACAAATAAAAATAAATTTAAGAAACACAATCTATATCATAGCGTAGTAGTAGTGGTAGTTAGTGGTCGTAGTAGAAATTGTAATACAGTACCCACCTTACATTACTATTATGCATTTCTGATCACCGACCTAAACTGGGGTTTCAACTCTTATTAGCATTTTTAGTATGATCATACTTGTTTCTGTTGCGACCTCATTCCCTTACTCACTGTAAAACTATTTCTATCTTCTCTATTGCTCAGAGTCTTCATTGAACTAAACTGGGAAACAAACTACAGGTGTGAAAACAAATTTCTAATCTATTAAGTTAAATTTTGCTATATAAAAACACTTCTTAAAATTTAAAAAATAGAACTACCATTTGATCCATCAATCCCACTTCTGGGATTATGATACTTCTGGATATATGTTCAAAATAACTGAAAGAGAGCTTCAAAGATATTTGAACATCTATATTCATAGCTATACCATTCACAATAGTCAAGATGTGGGAGCAACCCAAAAGTCAATGGATGGATAAATAGATAAACAAAATGTGGCATGTATATACAATGAAATATCATTCAGCCTTAAAAAATAAGGAATCCTGTCATATACTACAACATGGATGAACCTTGAGGACATTCTGCTAAGTGAAATAAGCCAGGCACAAAAGAAAAGAAAAAGAAAAAAAAAACACAAATTATCAGTTATTCCTTTCATTGTCATTGTTGCTCAGTTGCTCAGTCATATCCAACTCTTTGAGACCCTGTGCACTGTGGTCTGATAGGCTCCTCTGTCCGTGGGATTTTTCAAGCAAAAATACTGAAGTGGGTTGCCATTTCCTCCACCAGAGGATCTTCCTGACCCAGGGACCAAACCAGAGTCTCCTGTGAATCTTGCATTGCAGGCTGATTCTTTGCTGGTGAGCCACCGGGGAGGCCCATTCCACCCATATGAGGTATCTAAAGTAGTCTAATTCATAGAAACAGAAAGTTGTATGGTGATTACAAGAGATAGGTAGAAAAGGGAAATTGTTTGTTTAATGAGTATAGAATTTCAGATTTGCAAGATGAAAGAGTTCTGGAGATTGTCTCACAACAATATAAATATAGCTAACACTACTGAACTGTATGCTTACAAATGGTGAAGATAGTGATTTTTGCATATTTTTAACTCAATAAAAAGATCCAAAAAACAAACATACAACAACAACAAAAAAACAACTTTTCTCTTTGGTTATAGTTGTTCAACAAATGTGCCTATATGCTTACTACATAACATACCATGTTCAGATTTAGTATTTTGACAGTATTTATTTAGCAAATAACACTAGAGAGTTGGGAATGTATAATAAATGTATTATAACGTACAGTAAAATGTAGAAACATAGCAACATATTTCTGGGGCCTATTCCCTAAAAAATACTTGAAAGAGGAATGCTCTCTATTTCTGGGAAAATTCTGTGTCAATTCCTTCCTCTTGCCTTTATGCACACTTTAAACACCCCACTTTAAACAATTTTCTTGACTCTGCAAGGCCAACGCATTTACAAGCATCAACAACACAGGAGGAGGAACTTAAAATAGCTTGACGGGCATTGCTTGGCCTAAGATCACTCAGACAAACTCTAGGAAGAAAGACCAATTTGGTGTTTCAAAGTGGTAGTGGTTTAGTCTCTAAGTCATGTCTGATTCTTTGTGACCCCATGGACTGTAGCCCACCAGGCTCCTCTGTCCATAAGATTCTCCAGGCAAGAATGCTAGAGTGGGCTGCCATTTCCTCCTCCGGGGTGGGGGGGGGGTCTTTCCAACTCAGGGATTGAACCTGCGTCTCCTGCGTAGCAGGTGGACTCTTTACCACTGAGTCACCTGGGAAGCCCTCAGTTTGGTGTTTATCTATGTACAAAAGCAGATGCATTCCCGAAAAAATTGTTTTAAATGCAAAATTTTGAATGGCAAAGGTTTTCTCACTTACATTTAAAAATTGTAAAATCAATTTTATGGAAAAACAGCCTGAGACATAACTAGTGTTCTAATTACATTTACATGTGCAGTGTTTCAACACTGCATCTATTCCATTGACAAATTTCTTGGCAAAGGGGAGAGAGTGAGATGTATAGAGAGAAATTTAATACACCATATGTAAAATAGATAGCTTAATGGGAATTTGCTGTATGACTCAGGGAACTCAAACAGGGGCTCTGTGACAATCTAGAAGGGTGGGATAATGAGGAAGATGGAAGGGAGGTTTGGGAGGGAAGGGACATGCATGTACCTATGACTGATAACCACAAAACTCTGTAAATCAAATATCCTTAAATTAAAAAAATAAAGTGGAAAGAAAGGCACAAACTTAGATGTTCTACTAGCAAATATTTTGCCATGTGACCTGCAAAACCTCTGGCAGAACTAAAGAGTCACCGATGAAGTCAAAGACACTCAAAATTCCTTAACTTGGAGTTGAAATGTTCTCATCAAACTTTTTTTTTTTTTTTAACTGTTGTTGCTTTTCTTTTTCCTTTCTTTTTCTTTCCATCCTATGAAGATATCATAAATCAGGGGCTGGCAAATATTTTCTTAATGAGACAGATAGTAAATATTTTAGGCTTTGCAAGACATAGTCTCTGTTGTAACTATTCAATTCTGCCCTTGTAGCAGTAAACTAGACATCAATAATAAGTAAATAAATAGGTATGGTTGTGTTCCAATAAGTCTTACAAAAACAGGTGGCAAGCTATATTTGGCCGGTAAAGCTGCAGTTTGCTGACCCATGTTCTAACTCATAACCAGAAATTTGGATTTTATTCTAACAGAAATACATACCTTTGTGTAGTTTTAAAATAGAGAACCAAAATAATCTTACTCGGGCTTTTTAAAATGCCACTTTGGTTATTCTATAGAGAATGGATGAACAGGAGAAGCAAAAATGGGAACAGGAGGCTGGTGTGACAGTCCAGAGAATACAGGAAGGTGGCTTGAACTAAAGCAGTGAAGGTAAAGGTGAAATGCAGCTGGATTCAGGGCACAGGCCTTGACTGGAGCTACAGTTTTGGAGTTGATAGCATATTGGTGGTATTTAAAACCATAGAACTGGGTGAGGTTACCCAGAGAAAAGGTGTAGGTTAACAGTATAGATAGAGAAAATAGCCAAGGACTGAACTCTGGAGAGTTCTTACATCTAAATGTGAGGAGGGAAAAAATGAATCCCAGGGGTTCCATAGAGGGTGCACAGACCACTGTGAAAGAAGGAAAGGCAGAGCTCAGGATCCATAAACTGGGAGATTAGTAAATCTGGTGGTAGGAGAAATATAGAAGTTCTTTTCTGATTGCTTCTATATGCTCAGTGATAGTTTAAGTAAAATCATTACTGGTCAGAGAGGTAGAGGCAAAACATTTGAGAAAAAAGAAGACAAGATATCGAATAGTCATTGTGAAAGCAGGAAAGTGCATTTCCCAGGGCACTCTTTTACTGTCGACACTAGTGAATACCCGCTTGACTGTTTAAAAATGTAAATTCTAAAGAAAACCCTTGGCCATCACTATATGATTTTCTCAAAAGTCATGCAGTGATCCAGTACAGGAAATGATGAGGTTGATAGTTGAATTTAACCAGAATTGGATTTTTCTAGGCAAATATGATAAACAGAGAGAGGAGAAAGAGAGTTAATTTTGTTCTTCACATTTTGTCTCTTAAAACTTCCAGAAATAATATGTTATGAAAAAGTGATTATGGATGATCACTTGATAACAGTTATGTCCTTAAAACTGACCAACAACACTCATCAGTTAATATCTATTATTTCACACAAGCTAACTTTCAAAATTGGGAAAGGAGTACGACAAAGCTGTATATTGTCATTCTGTTTGTTTAACTTTTATACAGATTACATCATTCAAAATGCTGGGCTGGATGAATCACAAGCTGACATCAAGACTGCTGGGAGAAATATCAACAGCCTCAGATATGCAAATGACACTGCACTAGTGGCAGAAAGCAAAGAGAAACTCAAGAGCCTCTAGATGAATGTGAAAGGCGAAAGTGAAAAACCTGGCTTAAAATTTAACATTCAAAATACAAAATCATGGTATCCACCAGTCCCACTGCTTCAAGGGAAATAGATGGGGAAATAACAGAAACAGTGACAGGTTTATTTTCTTGGGTTCCAAAATCACTGTGGACAGTGATTACATCGAGGAAATTAAGACACTTGCTTCTTAGAAGAAAAAGGTATGATAAATGTAGACATCATATAAAAAAGTGTTCAGTTCAGTTCAGTTCAGTCGCTCAGTCGTGTCCGACTCTTTGCGACCCCATGAATCGCAGCACGCCAGGCCTCCCTGTCCATAACCAACTCCCGGAGTTCACTCAGACTCACGTCCATCGAGTCCGTGATGCCATCCAGCCATCTCATCCTCGGTCGTCCCCTTCTCCTCCTGCCCCCAATCCCTCCCAGCATCAGAGTCTTTTCCAATGAGTCAACTCTTCACATGAGGTGGCCAAAGTACTGGAGTTTCAGCTTTAGCATCATTCCTTCCAAAGAAATCCCAGGGTTGATCTCCTTCAGAATGGACTGGTTGGATCTCCTTGCAGTCCAAGGGACTCTCAAGAGTCTTCTCCAACACCACAGTTCAAAAGCATCAATTCTTCGGCGCTCAGCTTTCTTCACAGTCCAACTTTCACATCCATACATGACCACAGGAAAAACCATAGCCTTGACTAGGCGGACCTTAGTCGGCAAAGTAATGTCTCTGCTTTTGAATATACTATCCAGGTTGGTCATAACTTTTCTTCCAAGGAGTAAGCGTCTTTTAATTTCATGGCTGCAGTCACCATCTGCAGTGATTTTGGAGCCCAAAAAAATAAAGTCTGACACTGTTTCCACTGTTTCCCCATCTATTTCCCATGAAGTGATGGGACCGGATGCCATGATCTTCGTTTTCTGAATGTTGAGCTTTAAGCCAACTTTTTCGCTCTCCTCCTTCACTTTCATCAAGAGGCTTTTTAGCTCCTCCTCACTTTCTGCCATAAGGGTGGTGTCATCAGCATATCTGAGGTTATTGATATTTCTCCCGGCAATCTTGATTCCAGCTTGTGTTTCTTCCAGTCCAGCGTTTCTCATGATGTACTCTGCATATAAGTTAAATAAGCAGGGAGACAATATACAGCCTTGACGTACTCCTTTTCCTATTTGGAACCAGTCTGTTGTTCCATGTGCAGTTCTAACTGTTGCTTCCTGACCTGCATACAGATTTCTCAAGAGGCAGGTTAGGTGGTCTGGTATTCCCATCTCTTTCAGAATTTTCCACAGTTTATTGTGATCCACACAGTCAAAGGCTTTGGCATAGTCAATAAAGCAGAAATAGATGTTTTTCTGGAACTCTCTTGCTTTTTCCATGATCCAGCGGATGTTGGCAATTTGATCTCTGGTTCCTCTGCCTGTTCTAAAACCAGCTTGAACATCAGGGAGTTCACGGTTCACATATTGCTGAAGCCTGGCTTGGAGAATTTTGAGCATTACTTTACTAGCGTGTGAGATGAGTGCAATTGTGCGGTAGTTTGAGCATTCTTTGGCATTGCCTTTCTTTGGAATTGGAATGAAAACTGACCTTTTCCAGTCCTGTGGCCACTGCTGAGTTTTCCAAATTTGCTGGCATATTGAGTGCAGCACTTTCACAGCATCATCTTCCAGGATTTGAAACAGCTCAACGGGAATTCCATCACCTCCACTAGCTTTGTTCTTAGTGATGCTTTCTAAGGCCCACTTGACTTCACATTCCAAGATGTCTGGCTCTAGATTAGTGATCACATCCTCATGATTATCTGGGTCGTGAAGATCTTTTCTGTACAGTTCTTCTGTGTATTCTTGCCACCTCTTCTTAATATCTTCTGCTTCTGTTAGGTCCATACCATTTCTATCCTTTATCGAGCCCATCTTTGCATGAAATGTTCCCTTGGTATTTCCAATTCTCTTGAAGAGATCTCTAGTCTTTCCCATTCTTTTGTTTTCCTCTATCTCTTTGCATTGATTGCTGAAGAAGGCTTTCTTATCTCTTCTTGTTATTCTTTGGAACTCTGCTAAAAAAGTGTAGACATCATATAAAAAAGTAGAGACATCACTTTGCCAACAAAGGTCCATATGGTCAAAGCTATGGTTTTTCCAGTAGTCATGTATGGATGTCAGAGTTGAATCACAAAGAAGACTGAATGCAGAAAAGTTGATGCTCTCAAACTGTGATACTGGAGAAGACTCTTGAGAGTCCCCTGAACAGCAAGGAGTTCAAACCAGTCAATCCTAAAGGAAGTCAACCCCGAATATTCATTGGAGGGGTGATGCTGAAGCTGAAGCTCTAATACTTTGGCCATGTGATGGGAAGTATCCATGAACTCATTGGAAAAGACTTTGATGCTCGGAAAGATTGAGGGCAGGAGCAGGTGGGGGACAGAGGATGAGATGGTTGGATGGCACAACCAAATCAATGGACATGAGTTTAAGCAAACTCCAGGAGATGGTGAAGGACAGGGAAGCCTGGTGTGCTGCAGTCCATGGGGTCACAAAAAGTCAGACACATCTGAGCAACTGAACAGCAAAAACTTTCAGGCGTCGCTCTAAAATTATGTCATTATTAAATATATTCATGCTGCTACTCTCCCTTGTGTACCCATATAGACAGGATAACAGGAGAAATAACAGGAATTCTAATCAATAGCTATTGCTGCTCAGTAAGATAACTGCCTGTTTCTTTGAGGTAGCTTCTAGGGTGCCCCAAATAATTTTTTTTATACCATATAGGCTATATATGATACACACATACGTATCTCTACACATATATTTAAACATCTTTACTGGATAATTGATGTACAATAACCTCACATATTTAAAAGGTACAATTTGATAAGTTTTGACACATGTATATGTAAAACCAGGATCACAATAAAAATACTGAATATATTCATTACCTCAAAAATTTCCTGGTGCATCATTGTAATCTCTCAATTCCATCACTTCCCAAGAAAGCACTGTTCTGCTTTCTGTCATTATAGATTAGTTTTAATTCTCTTAACTTTTATATAAATGGAATCATATATTAATAATATGTACTTTTTGTCTGACTTTTGCAGCACTTTTTGAGATTGATTCAGGTTGTTGCATGTATCGATAGTTCATTTCTACTGAGAGCAGTATTCTAATACATGGTTGTACCATTATTTCTTTATCCATTCACTTCTCGATGGGCATTTGGACTGATTCTATCTGTGGAAAAATATTTTTATTTCTCTTGGGGAGATATGTATGAATAGAATAACTGGGAAGCATGGTTAAGTGTATTTTTAACTTGTAAAGAAACTGTCAAATTATCTGTCGCAGCAGTTTTACATTCTTACCAGAAGTGTGTAAGAGCTCCAGTTGTTCCATATACTTCCACTATGATATAGCCAGCCTTTCTTATATCAGACATTTAAACATGTTGTGATGACATTCCACTGTAGTTTTAATGTGCAATTTCATACTGACTAATAATGTTGAATATTTTTCAGTAGTTGCCACCTGGATATCTTTTTGGTGAAGTATCCGTTCAAGTCTTTTGCCCATTTGCTAATTTTTTTTTTTTAATTGTTGAATGTAGAGATTCCATTATATATTCTGAATACAAGTTCCTTATTAGACAAATCATTTGCAAACATTGTCTTCCCTGCTTTGGGTTATTTTCTCCAGTCTTTTTAAGGTTAAAACTTAAGACCAGATTACTAATTTGTTCTTTTGTGTACATAGACTGTGTTTTGGGTGTCATATCTAACAAATCTTTGACTAACTTAAGATTACAAAGTATTTTTCTTATGTTTTCTTTTAGAAATTTTATAGTTTTACGTTGATCCATTTGAGTTAATTTTTACATTTAATGTTATATATGTATCCAAGTTCTTTTACACACACATACACACAGAAAAATATTCAATTGTTCCACTACTATGTGTTGAAAAAGCTATTATTTTCCACTTCACCACTTTGCACCTTTATGAAAAATCAATTTCCATATAAGTATGGGCTTGTATAATTTTTTTCTTTCAAAATTTTTTTGTCTATTCTATGTCCTTTTATTTCCACATGAATTTTGTAATCAATTTGTCAATTTTTTTTTTTTAATTGTTGAATGTAGAGATTCCATTATATATTCTGAATACAAGTTCCTTATTAGACAAATCATTTGCAAACATTGTCTTCCCTGCTTTGGGTTATTTTCTCCAGTCTTTTTAAGGTTAAAACTTAAGACCAGATTACTAATTTGTTCTTTTGTGTACATAGACTGTGTTTTGGGTGTCATATCTAACAAATCTTTGACTAACTTAAGATTACAAAGTATTTTTCTTATGTTTTCTTTTAGAAATTTTATAGTTTTACATTGATCCATTTAAGTTAATTTTTACATATAATGTTATATATGTATCCAAGTTCTTTTACACACACATACACACAGAAAAATACTCAATTGTTCCACTACTATGTGTTGAAAAAGCTATTATTTTCCACTTCACCATTTTGCACCTTTATGAAAAATCAATTTCCATATAAGTATGGGCTTGTATAATTTTTTTCTTTCAAAATTTTTTTGTCTATTCTATGTCCTTTTATTTCCACATGAATTTTGTAATCAATTTTAATTCCACTGTTAAGAGAACATGCTTAGTAAGACATAATTGTTTAAATTTATTAAGATCTGTTTTGTAAGTCAAATGCAATGTATCTTGGTAAATATTCTGCGTGCAATTGAAAACAATGTGCATTCTGCTGTTGTTTGATGGAGTCTTTGATAAATGTTAGTTAAGTTAAATTTAGTTGTGAAGTGAAGTCGCTCAGTCATGTCATGAATCTTTGCGACCCCATGGACTGTAGCCTGCCAGGCTCCTCCATCTGTGGGATTTTCCAGGCAAGAACACTGGAGTGGGTTGCCATTTCCTTCTCCAAAGTTGGTTGTACTGTTGCTCAAATCTATAAAATTCCTGTAGGTTTTCTATCTGTGCTCTAGACTTTAATTAAGGATTTCCCTGTTTATTTATTCTCTCAGTTCTATCAGTTTGCTTCACGTATGTCACAGCTCTCTTATTAAGCATATAAACCTAATTGATTATATCCTCTAGATTTGTGGTCCCCAAGCATTTTGGCACTAGATCTAGTGAAAGAGCATTTTTCCACAGACTTGGTTGTAGGGGGTGAGGGATGGTTCAGGAGGTAATGCCAGTGACCAAGTTGATAGATTTTTAGCAAAACTGAGAAAAAAAGAGATAAGACTGAAACTAACTAAAATAAAAAACGAGTGAGGACAACCTTGTAGAAATAAAACGGGTTCTAAGGGATATCAAGGCCCTGATGAATGAAGCTTCATATCCAACATCACACATGTGTGTTTAGGCTAAAATGAGAGGTTTTCTGACCTCAGTCCATGTTCTGTTCGTGACACTATGCCACTGTGATATCACTGAGTTCAAAAGTTTCCAGTAGAGACTGAAATATGTTTAATAATTATTTGAGATTTCCTAGGCAGAGGATCTTCCCTTTTAGTCCAAAATAATTTTTAAAATAATATAATCAGTGGCCAACTGTGGCATTCCACTAGCCTTATTGAGATAAGACGATACAGTGATGAGAACACTCATCAAGAGTATTAAGTGTCATTTCCAGAGCACTGTGAACTATTATCTCCTGCAACAATAGTTGGTGGCCTTGCTCCTGGCTGCTGCTCTTTCTGACCAACATTTTTCTTCACCATATTTAAGCTGGCCTTAGTAAAGACAGATTTATAATGAAGAATCAAGAATTCTCAAAACTTTAGGGCAAGAAATTCAGTTCATGCTTTATCAAGAATTTTCTGGAAGCCCATGGTTTCTCACCTTCTCCACTTTGTACATCTGCCTCCATTCTTTTTCTTTTTTTAAAATCAGGCATGTTCTGTCAGTGCTTGCTCATTAATACACAGAATCTAAACATTTCTGCTGCAAAATAGCAGCCTCAGTCCCCCCGAGTCCATAATCCTTACAGGTAAAGTACTTATTCTAAAAAAAATTGTGAGATTTTTAAA
Organism: Oreotragus oreotragus; assembly: GCA_006410675.1. Lineage (NCBI taxonomy): Eukaryota > Metazoa > Chordata > Mammalia > Artiodactyla > Bovidae > Oreotragus > Oreotragus oreotragus. The sequence continues at coordinate 274,617 of SJYX01001424.1, forward strand.
GAAAGTAAGTTATTGAAATTTCTAAAATAACCGAGTGTAGAAATAATGCTCACTGTGAAAATTCCTTATATAGATGTAAAAGTATAGAATTTCAAAAATTCTTCCACACTTTCTTATATTTACTTCACCTTAATCCCATAGAGGAGACAGCCAGATGTCACTGATTCCATTTTACAGCTGGAAAAACAAACTCAGAGACTTTAAGTGATTTACCCAAGCAGCAGAGTCAGATTTTGAATCCAGGTTTCCTGGCTTTTCGTTCATTTGCCTGTTCAACACTCACATCCGTAGCCACTGGCTTATGAAAGGAAAAAGCAGTGGTGGTGTTGGGGAGATGATGACAGAGGCCAAAGAATCCGTGAGCTGAGTAGCCACCTGACCATTTTAAAACTTGTTTCAGAGTTCTGTCATTCCATAACCTGATTGTTATTCTTGGACCAAGCTGTACCTTTCTTTCTTCCCCCCTGCTCTTCCATGTGAATGCATCCAATTATTTTAATCTGTGTTTTCAAATTTTACTTAACTTTTAACTTCCTGTAGTCTGATTCCTTTTCTGATAGTGAACCAGGAGTGACCTGAAAAAACTGACAGAAAATAATGTGGATGATGATAACAATGACAATAGCAATTATGGAGGCCAGTCATCTATAGGATTAGAGTTTCTTTTGAAACTGAGGAACAGCATAAAAAAATGTGAAGACAAATGTTAAATATCTGCCACTAGATGAAAGAATTCCTTATTCAGTGATTGATATGAAGTCTGAGGAACTAACTCCATGTGTTAAAACAGAACAGAAAATGTGAGTACAAAGGTATTATGCAAACAAAGAACAGCATTTCCATATGTATAAATTTAACTGGGTCTGGCTGAAGTGAGCTCTGAGGCACTGTCTCCAGCACAGACAAGGGAATTTGGGATTCATATCTAAAACATTCTACATGCTTAGATCATTGTTTACATAAGTGTAAGGTGGTAGTTTTCAGTAGGGTATCCTGAGTGAGAATCTGCTAGTGAAGGAAATGGGCATACATTTTAAATGTTTCAAAGACAAATATAAACAAACACAATGTTAATATGTGACGACAATATCAGGCCACATCAATTAAAGCAGATAATATCTCCATGTAAGATTTCTTCCACCTAGAAGTATATGCCATCTGAGAACAATTTGAAAACACTAAGGATTAAACCTTGAAGAACAAAGGTACCTTCAAAACTTAAAAAAAGAAATATAAAAAAAAAGAAATATCTACTCATAGGGCTCATAGGCCCACCTTAAAGGAAAAATGTCTGCAGCATTTTAATTCCAATGGAAAGCACAACTGATCCTGTTCACTAAGATGTTCATTTACGTACCTTTAACTAACCACTATAAATTAGATGTGTGCTTTGTGCTCTTTATAAAATTACCACTGCATTGAATAATATCAATTATTATACTAATAATCAAGAAAGGAAGAAAAAATCAATTCCTCCTATTTGGGAAATGAATATTTTTACAGCAACTGCTGGCCTTCCTTTCATTTAGAACTTTCACTTTATCTCTGCTTAAACTCAATACACCTAACTCTCCTCACTCCTAACCACCATTTCACCGAGTCTCTGTTCCCCCATACTCATCTCTCCCCAGGCTGATTCACTGGGCCATAAGAGTTACGGGAAACAATGGAAGAAACAATCCAGCCAGCTATGAGGATAAAGGAAAAATGTTAGCCAACAGAAACTCATCTTTGAAGCCTGAAACCCCAAGGTTTAGAATTGGGGAACATGAAACAAAATAAAACTATGGAAGAAAGCATAGAACTGAACAGGTGAGTAGCAATAAAAGTAAGCGTGGCCCTTTCCCTTATTTACTATGAGGATCTCTACTGCTGCTGCTGCTGCTGCTGCTAAGTCACTTCAGTCATGTCCGACTCTGTGTGACCCCATAGACGGCAGCCCACCAGGCTCCCCCGTCCCTGGGATTCTCCAGGCAAGAATACTGGAGTGGGTTGCCATTTCCTTCTCCAATGCATGGAAGAGAAAAGTGAAAGTGAAGTCGCTCAGTCTGTCCGACTGTTAGCGACCCCATGGACTGCAGCCCACCAGGCTACTCTGTCCATTGGATTTTCCAGGCAAGAGTACTGGGGTGGGGTGCCATTGCCTTCCCCGGAGGATCTCTACTGGGTATGATCAAATCATTTACTCTCTTTGAAGTTAATTTCCTTATGTGCAAAAAGGAAATAGTTAATCTTATCTAATTCAGAGGGCTTTTGAAGGAATCAAATGTAAAAGTTTTTTTCAGAATTTTTCTCAATAAAGCACTTTCTAAATATAAAAGGACTTAAAACATTTTTACTCCTGTTTATGGTCTCTTTTCTAATCCTCACTCTCCTGTTCTAACTTCTCGTTAACACTTTTTTATCTCTCTTCAGTCTGTATTTAACTTTAAAATGTGAAAGACTTTTATTACAATTGACACATAGTTGAAATACCACGGCCTAAGTTAATATTTCAGTCCACAAAAGTGGCAAGTTTCTGCACATGCTTACAAGCCCAGTGTCAGATCTCTGTACTTAGGGCAGACTAAGCGCATCTTCTATATCCAGTTAAGGGTGGATGTAGTCTTAAAGTCCCTTCTCTTCTAGGTTTGGATGGTGCTCAAAACCAACTAAAGATTCCCTGGTACTATGTAATGTACAGTAAAATCTGGGGGGAAAAAGTGAAAATAATTATGGTTTTGTGAGGCCACTTTAAAAATACAAGCATCTTTTCTTTTTCCTTTTCATTTAAATAACCCAGAAGTAATGAGACTTCCCAGGAATTAACTTGCTCATCTGACCAAATCTGGCTCAACATCCTGACAATGTCTGGTTAAAAGATGTGACCACCGCAAACACAGTTTCTCATCTCCAACACCATGTTTTACTCATTACCTGGCAAAGGTACAAGCCAAAATTCTCGTAAACCTCCTGATTTCCCGTTCATAATTTGGGGAAGTAAACCATGGCCGAGAAACCACATGAAACTCCAACAAATGAATCTAAATAAATGATATCTCTGCAAATGAATCAGTGCTTACCCAAATTCCATGCACTGCAGAGAGACAGGAATGGTCAATAAGTACCAGACTCCCAATAACCACAACACACAGATTCAGTCTCAGGGACAACTCCATCTCAGCTGCATGTAAAGAGAAAGCTGGTTCCTTGTTGTGGCTGGAAATGTGCAGATTCAACAGCTGCCCTTGAGTGTCTGTGTAAAAACTGCTTCGCCAGCCAGGATAAGTTCAGAAATCTGAGTCAGAACAGTAAAATGGATGCCAATTTTAGACAGGAGCAAAGGAGAAAAGATTTTAAGGATGGAGCACTGCTTTGAAAGAATACACACAAAATAAGTTGCATAACTCTTGCATGTTCACAGTGACACCATTTTCTTGGCCAAGTTTCCCACCTTGCCCTTTATTTTCTAAACAACGTCTGTACAGTTCTTATGGTGTTTTAGAGACGGTGCTAGGTGAAAGGGACATAACAAACAAAAAAAAGTATATTTCCTACCCTCATGGGCCAAATCCAATCCACTACCTATTTTTTCATAGCTTTATTAAAACACAATCATTTGATTATGTATTGGCCATGACTGGTTTGCTATGACTGTTACAATGAAGAATCAAGTAGTTGTGACAGAGAATGTTTGGCCCATAGAGTCTAAAATATTTACTACCTGTCCCTTACAGAAAAAAGAAACAAAACAAAAAACAGTTGCCAACCCCTGATCTAGAGGGATAAGTTGACAAGTATATGGGAAGTTATGATACTGGTAATTAGAGCTAAGATGTGGGCTTGCAGTTTCATAGCAGATTCTGAGGATCAAGAAAGACTGAAGAAACATTTAAACGGAGACCTCAAAATGAACAAGGAGCCACCAGATATGGGTCGAGAAAAAGTAATCCAAGGACAGGTCACACATGAAGGCAGGGAGGCAAGAGAGCATGTCTCACTCAGGAAACTGAAATTACAGTAGGTCAACACAGCTAGAACAAGGAGAAGGTGGGGAGTAGGGATGAAAGATGATGGAAAAGAGATTAGAACCCAGATTTCTAAGTTTCCTTTATATTAGTCTAAGAAATTTTGAAATTATTTTGAAGAGTTCAAGCTGTGAGATGAAATAATTGAGCTGGTAGAGTTTCGTGTTTATATAAGATTTACAAGAAGGCATATTTCTGACATAGCCACCAGAAAAACAAAAACAATGAACTATGAAATTAAGATTCATCAGGAAAAGCTAACAATCAAATTAATCTATCTCTTCAACCCATACCAACCCATGGCTCTTGGAATTAAGTGCCTGTGACAGCGTATTACTAAAATTCCCCGTAACTCTTAAGTCAAAGCTTCAACTTCAGCTTGTACTGACGGTACAACCAGGGCACACCTGAAAAGATAGTGCTGGTGCTGAAGAGAAATCCGAGTTGCCTCGTCTGAAAATGAGGCAACTTAGGTTTGATTTCTGCCTTTTTCATAAGGTGAAAGATGAAGTCGCTCAGTCGTGTCTGACTCTTTGCAACCCCGTGGACTGTAACCTACTAGGCTTCTCCATCCATGGGATTCTTTAGGCAAGAATACTGGAGTGGGTTGCCATTTCCTTCTCCAGGGGATCTTCCCGACCCAGGGATCGAACCTGGGTCTCCCGCATTGGAGGCAGACGCTTTAACCTCTGAGCCACCAGGGAAGCCTGCCTTTTCCATAAAATGCCTATATAATCACCACGTTTTTCACCCTATCTCATTGGTTGCTCCATCTCAGCCTTATTTCCTTGTTCTTCCTCTTGTCCTAGACCTCTTAACTTTGGAGTCCCTAACAGTCAATCTTTAGCCCTATTCTCCATCTACAGTAACTCATTTAGTGAATGAATTCAGTCTTATGCTTTAAATATCATTAACAAATAAATGTTCTCCTGAATTTCAGTCTTGTGTATCCTTTTGCCTATTTGATATGTCCACTTTACTGTCCAGCAGATATCACAAACTCAAAATATACCTCACCAAGCTTCCTCTTTTCAAAACTACTCAACCTTCAGTCTTTTCCATTTTATTTGCTAATAACGACATCACTTCCATGACTCAGATCAAAGATGCTGAGGTTATTTGTGACCCCTCTGTTTTTCTTACACTCCTCATCCAGTCTGTCTCCGTTCTTTGTTCTGACATCAAAAAAAATCTTCTTTGTTCTGACATCAAAATATATACAAAATTTAACCTTTCTCACCACCTCCACAGATGCCACCCACCACCATTATCTCTCACATATACTAATTAAGACAGCTTCCTAACTGTTCTGATTCCATTATTTTCTCTTCAAGTCTATTCTCAACACAGGAGTCACAGTAATTCATTTAAAATATAAGTCAAAATGAATCAGTCTTCTTATAACTTTGTATTGACTTCCCATCTCACTCAAATGGCTATCCTCTCTCCACTCCTGGTCCCCATTATGTCTCCACTCTTAGCTCTAACTACTCTCCCCCTCACTCACTGTATTGCAGACCATTTTTCAGATATTTTGTTGTTCAGTTTCTTAGTCATCTGAGCAACTGACTCTTTGTGAGTCCACGGACTGCAGCATGCCAGGCTTCCCTTCCCAAGATGTCCTTCACCATCTCCTGGAACTTGCTCAAACTCATGTCCATTGAGTCGGTCATGCAATCCAACCATCTCATCCCCTGTCATCCCCTTCTCCTCTTGCCTTCAATCGTTCCTAGCATCAGGGTCTTTTCTAATGAGGCAGCTCTTTTGCATTAGGTGGCCAAAGTATTGGAGTTTCAACTTCAGCATCAGTATTTCCAATCAATATTCAGGACTGATTTCCTTCAGGATTGACTAGTATCTATATTTCTCATATATACCAGGGATATACCAGAGATGCTCTCACCTTAGTGTACATACTGGCTGTTTATTTTACCTGATATGCTATTATCCCCAGATAATCACACAGCCAATTACTTTGTAGTAGATTGAATAACTGACTTCAATTCTCTATTCCTCCCTACATCCATATTCTTGCTTCATCTTGGATAAACATACTTCCCTGACCTCTCACTTTATGCTTGGTCACTTGACTTCCTTTCCCAATGGTATATGGGCAGAAGTAACAATAGGCCTATTTGAGCCTGGTCTTGAAGAAGTTTGCTACTTGAATTTTCATCACCTTGAAAAGTCTTCCCCCGACCTGACTGTACTATTTAGGCTATGTCCTAAAGTCCTATGGAAGAGAACAACTCCAGCCAACCTACCAACTACTGAACAAGAATAAATGACTGCTGTATTAAGCCAGAGATTAGTAAAATTTTCCTATAAAGTGCCAGACAGTAAATAGTTTAGATTTTGGAGACTATATAGGCTCTGTTGTAACTACTTGACACACTACTGTAGCATGAAAGCCGTCATAGACAATATGCAAATGAACACAAAACATGTCTTGTGTGTGTGTGTGTAACAATAGATTATTTAAAATTTATTTTATTTTATTTATTTATTTTTTAAATTTTACTTAACAATACTGTATTGGTTTTGCCATACATTGGCATGAATCCACCACGGGTGTACATGAGCCCCCAATCCTGAACCCCCCTCCCACCTTAACAGGCAGTGTGAACAAACTAAGATCTGAATTGGCTCTGTCTGACTCCAAAGCTCTCTTACTCTGTATTATATCATCATAATATTACTTATATCTTTATATCATTTATAATATCATAATATCTTGAGAAACCTGTACACAGGTCAGGAAGCAACAGTTAGAGCTGGACATGGAACAACAGACTGGTTCCAAATAGGAAAAGGAGTACGTCAAGGCTGTATATTGTCACCCTGCTTATTTAACTTACATGCAGAGTACATCATGAGAAACGTTGGGCTGGATGAAACCCAAGCTGGAATCAAGATTGCCAGGAGAAATATCAATAACCTCAGATATACTGATGACACCACCCTTATGGCAGAAAGTGAAGAAGAACTAAAGAGCCTCTTGATGAAAGTGAAAGAGGAGAGTGAAAAAGTTGGCTTAAGGCTCAACATTCAGAAAACTAAGATCATGGCATCTGGTTCCATCACTTCATGGGAAATAGATGGGGAAACAGTGGAAACAGTGGCTGACTTTATTTTGGGGGGTTCCAAAATCACTGTAGATGGTGACTGCAGCCATGAAATTAAAAGACACTTGCTCCTTGGAAAGAAAGTTATGACCAACCTAGATAGCATATTAAAAAACAGAGACATTACTTTGTTAACAGAGGTCCATCTAGTCAGTTCAGTTCAGTTCAGTTCAGTCGCTCCGTCATGTCCTACTCTTTGAGACCCCATGAATCGCAGCACGCCAGGCCTCCCTATCCATCACCANACACCACCCTTATGGCAGAAAGTGAAGAAGAACTAAAGAGCCTCTTGATGAAAGTGAAAGAGGAGAGTGAAAAAGTTGGCTTAAGGCTCAACATTCAGAAAACTAAGATCATGGCATCTGGTTCCATCACTTCATGGGAAATAGATGGGGAAACAGTGGAAACAGTGGCTGACTTTATTTTGGGGGGTTCCAAAATCACTGTAGATGGTGACTGCAGCCATGAAATTAAAAGACACTTGCTCCTTGGAAAGAAAGTTATGACCAACCTAGATAGCATATTAAAAAACAGAGACATTACTTTGTTAACAGAGGTCCATCTAGTCAGTTCAGTTCAGTTCAGTTCAGTCGCTCCGTCATGTCCTACTCTTTGAGACCCCATGAATCGCAGCACGCCAGGCCTCCCTATCCATCACCATCTACCGGAGTTCACTCAGACTCACGTCCATCGAGTCCGTGATGCCATCCAGCCATCTCATCCTCGGTCGTCCCCTTCTCCTCCTGCCCCCAATCCCTCCCAGCACCAGAGTCTTTTCCAATGAGTCAACTCTTCGCATGAGGTTTTTCCAGTAGTTATGTATGGATGTGAGAGTTGGACTATAAAGAAAGCTGAGCACTGAAGAACTGATGCTTTTGAACTGTGGTGTTGGAGAAGACTCTTAAGAGTCCCTTGAACTTCAAGGAGATCCAACCAGTCCATCCTAAAGGAGATCAGTCCTGGGTGTTCATTGGATGGACTGATGTTGACGCTGAAACTCCAATACTTTGGCTACCTAATACAAAGAGCTGACTCATTTGAAAAGACCCTGATACTGGGAAAGATTGAGGGCAGGAGGAGAAGGAGATAACAGAGGATGAGATGGTTGAATCACATCACCGACTCAATGGACATGGGTTTGGGTGGACTCCGGGAGTTGGTGATGGACAGGGAGGCCTGGCGTGCTGTGGTTCATGGGGTTGCAAAGAGTCAGACACAACTGAACTGGAAACCGGAATATCATTTAATCTCATTAAGGCCAGGGGTGTAGGGAAACTTTATATTTTATTTTAAAAATAAAAGGAACAATCATCCATAGATATTGTTCATAAAATAAACATCTAGCTGGCCCAAATTTTACTCCATCACTTTTTTTTTTTAAATGACAATTCTAGAAGTAACTTCTAACCACTTGCTACTTTATATCTTGGTATATAATTGCTGATTTTTTCCTTAATTGAATATAGACTTTCTGACCTGTTTTGCACCTATGTTCTTGACTTGATCTATGCTTGCCTTGAAGCTATTAAACCAAGCTTCCTAAAGTTAATTCAACATCCCTAAATTCTAACTGGCATTTCGGCTTTCTTGGCCTGCTACTCCACTTGACTTTGCAGTTGAATTACCTCAGTATGTACTAACTCACTGACAGTACTCAAGAGTTGCATTGCTCTCTAAAGTCACTCTGGTCCAATCTTAGAACATATACAGTGAGCTGTCAGTCTCTCAATATTTTAATGTGTTTACTTTCACAAGTTAGAATCAGTAACACTACCTGGTAATATTAGTTCCCATCCTTCCCCCTTTGCAGTAAAGTAGAAATTTTAATTTTCAGCTTCCAGAAAACAGAATATTGGAATCACATTTTGATTCCCTGTAGGATTCCAAGTGAAACCTATAGAGACCTTTTTTATCACTCATGCCTAGAGGCTATCAATGCTCTTGAATGGAAGCCTATACTACAAAGTCAGACTAGACCAGCTTTTAGATTCTGGTTTAACCCTTAAATAATGTATGAAAAGTTGAAAGTGAAAGTCGCTGAGTTGTGTCTGACTCTTGTGAACCCATGGACTATACAGTCCATGGAATTCTCTAGGCCAGAATACTGGAGTAGGTAGCCTTTCCCTTCTCCAGGGGATCTTCCAACCTAGGGATCAAACCTGGGTCTCTCGCATTGCAGGTGAATTCTTTACCAGCTAAGCCACAAAAGCTGAGCCACAAAATAATGTAATGTGTTTGGATAAGTCACCTAAGGTCCTCACTTTCTTTATCTCTAAAGTATTTTACTGAAACTCACTTCCTAGGGTTTGTCTTGAAGAGTAAATGAGATATTTAATGGATGTCTAGATAAGTGAGTGAGTGTGTGTGTTTGTGTACTTTTCCTTTCCCTCCATTCTCCTCTTTAATTTACTTTCTGGAAAGTTGATAATCACTTCCAAGAGTATTAGTGCAGGGAGCAATGCATGTTGGGGGAGAAAATAAAAAGATCCTATAACAATGAAACTTCAGTACTTTGGTCACCTCATGCGAACAGTTGACTCATTGGAAAAGACTCTGATGCTGGGAGGGATTGGGGGCAGGAGGAGAAGGGGACGACCGAGGATGAGATGGCTGGATGGCATCACTGACTCAATGGACGTGAGTCTGAGTGAACTCCGGGAGTTGGTGATGGACAGGGAGGCCTGGCGTGCTGCGATTCATGGGGTCGCAAAGAGTAGGACACGACTGAGTGACTGAACTGAACTGAACAATGATTGGCTTTTGCTTTTAAAAGAGCGGTTCAGAGGAAGGAATTCATGAGTACAAGCTATCCTGAAGATGCATGAAAACAAAATGTTTTTTTAGCATAGAATATAAGGATTCCCACCTGCAAGGGAAGAAGAAATGAGGGAAAAGTACCTGGATCTCAAAATCAAATGGGACATGTACCTTGCTTCTGGCAGTAACACTGGGCTTTGGCAAGATCCCAATAAATTACATATGCCTGGCATGTCAGGTTTATGAAAGATTATAATAAGGGGAAAATCTAGGCAGGTAGCTTAGGGTCAGATTTTGCCACTGTATAGAGTTTACACTTTGTTTAACAGATAGTGACAAGTTTTAAGATAAGGCGAGACTCCAAAGGCTGTTTTAGGAAGATTAATCCAAGGGGAGTCAGAACTGAAGGAAAGAGAGACTCGTGGCAGAGAGAGATTAGAAGGAGAGCTAGGTGTTAGGGCTTTACTGTAATAGCCAGAGCCTACAATGATGAAATATTAATTAAACTGTATTTTTTAATCTCCCAATCCCTGGACTTCAAAGGCTGGGTGAAGAAAGCACTTTGGCCAAAATTTCAAGATGCTCTTGGCCTTGCCAGACAGAATTACAGCTACATGTGAGCTAAATCAGAGCTTGAAACACAAAAGTGCTAGAGATCCCATGTAACCTGGCCTCAGTATCCTAGGCATATTACATGAAGCACCTTTGTCTTCTTTTCAGCAATTCATTTAAGATGACCTGAGGTCTAAGAAGTACGAAATTGGATGCGACTGGAAAGGGCAGTCTGAGAGAGGACTGAGTAGCTCACTGATTGTAATGGCTTCAGAATCAGGCTTCCTGCATTTTTAAAAGCAAAGGGCACGTGTGCTGTTTTCTTTTACACAGCACTCCAGGATTTTTTTTACCTATTCGAAAGGTCATTATTGCCATTAAAATACAAACTGTACTTTCATTGGCATTAAACAACATATATCATAAAGCTTCCACAGATGCCAGTTAGGCCTAGGGAAGCTCTTTCACGGCTCCTGCAGCAGTTTTGTCTCATCAATGAGCAAGTCAGAATCCCTCTGGTCACAATTAAGTATTGACAAGATGCTTACTGACTCTGCTGAAAAATTCACTAACTACTGAATATAGAAATAAACATCACATGACCAGTTATCCAGTAACTGCAGAAATTAGTTCTGGCCTAAAGATTTCTTACCTCCTTTTGCCTTAGAATGGAATCTAGAGAGAGGATTAAATCTCAAATCTTTCAAGAGCTTATGTTCCAGGTACTTGGCTAGGCCTTTAGCATGTATTATTTTGTGCAAGCCTTATAACAACTTAATAAGCTAAATATTACTATGTTTATTCCACAAAGGATAAAATAGAGGTTCAGCGAAGTAAGATCACATGACAAAAATAAAATAACATAAAAGAATATCAGTCTGGTATTCTACTCCAAATTTGTTTCTCAGCTTTTAGAAAAGATTGTTTAAGAAAGTATATGACTAATTCCCAAATGAAATATGTAAGAACTACTGATTAGCATTAAAAGGAATAAAGGAAGAAAGGCACTTCCAACATATAAATTATCTCATTAATATTAGTCCCATTTTGTAGATGTGGAAATTAGAGAACTGGAATATTGAACTTCATCTTTGCGACTCCAAAACTCCAGCTGTTTCCCACTGCATAGTATCATTTAATAGAACGCTAGAATAAAAAGGTTTTTATTTAATAGATGAGTGAATAGAGGTCAATAGGTTAAGTGATTTTTCCAAAAGCAAACAAGTTGTCCATAACCAAGACTTTTTGTGTCTTCTCCTGAAGTTCTTACCAAGCGCCCAGGTCTATTATTCTCCTAAATTAGGAAGACTCAACATCTATCCCTGTTGAACTTTCACTCAGGGTTCTGTCACTTTCAGTGTTATTTCTTTGCTACTCCAAATGTCTGTCTTTCACTGTATCTTTCCTTTCAACTCCTCTAGTAGACTGATTCCTAACTCTGGGTTTTCAATCCTCAGTTTTGTTAAAGCTGCTCCTGTTTCATTCTTCTCCATCTCTGTACATCCTGGTGCCTCCATTCACCTGTTCCTCATGATAGAAAATGTAAGTCATTCTTAATAACTCATTCATAGTCTCCCAAGTCTTCTTTATGGCCAGTTTATACTGTCTTCATTATACATGTCCACTTTCTTTTGTCTCCCCTGCCTTCCATTAACCTGGTCCAAATCCCCATCATCTGTCAACTATCCTTTTGTAGTAACCTCCTGAAGGATATCCCCCACTGAAAAGCCCATCTATCTTCATTTTTGTTCTTTTGGAATCTATTCTCCACATAACCAGAAGTCAGAGTATCTATTAAAAATACCAAGCTTATTTTGGATCTCTTTAAAACCTTTCAGTGACTTCCAATACACTTAAGATCAAATTTTAAAATTGTAACAAGGCCTCAGGTGCCTGTATAATCCACCTGAATCCACCTATCATTTCTGCCACTCTCTCCCTCCATCAGTATACTTCAAACATATTATCTCCCATTCCTCAGATAACGTCAGCTCATCCTTCAGTATTTTACCAGTTTAGCTGAAATTTCCAGAGAAGTTTTTTCCTTTTCTCTGTTTAAGCTGGGTGTCCCTTTAATTTTCAGTCATAGAACCCTGTGTTTTTCCTTCATTGCACTTACCTCAATTCCTAAATACCTGCATATTTTTTGTGGTTAATAGTTTGTTCTTGTTTATTTCTCTAAACTGTAAAGACCATAAGGGCAAGGACTGGGTCTATTTTGTTCTCTGATAAATCTTCTGCCTTATCAAAGAGCCTGCTACATTGTAGAAGCTCATTAATATCTGGTGAAAAGAAAAACGACTAAACAGTCAAGAATAATCCAATTATTTTAAGACTTATATTGGAATTCTGTCAAAATAGAATTTAAATTAATTTATTCTAATTTTTTTAAATCAAAGCTTTTATACCACAGTTGATAAGTGGAAGGGAAATAATGAAAGTAGAATTAAGAAATACAATTATAGATAGAAATTAAAATGTTATATAGACCCCAAATGTTAAGATAATTAATTTCAACTATGCTTTATTTCCTGAAAAATATTTAACGAATGACCATTTTGTCAATGTATTCCAAATTGTTTCTTTTTAAACAATGAAAAGTAAAAAATACCTGGCCTTAATCAATTCCTCCCTGCCCCAGATTTACTCTTCGTTGATTAAAACTGTTCCTGGAAATGATAAAATATCCACAGAGCTAAGTGAAAAAAGATTCCTGGCTTACATGAATAAGGGCAGATGAAGTGATCCGCTCAGGAAAACGGGTATATACACACAAAACCAGATATGACATCAGACTGGTGTCATATACATAAAACAGAATGCACCGATTCATCAGAATTCATCTGTTTGAGAAAGACATGACAGTAAAGAAATGAGAAGTTCTGGTCAAGCATTTTATTGACTGACAGTCCTCATTATTCAGTTGTATACTAATGGAATATCCCTGACAAAATTGCCTGATACAATTTTTTTTCCTGCTAATTTTCCATCACTGAATTGCTCATGCTGAGCACAGTAAACAGAATAATCACAAAATTCAGGTAATTCAAGAAAAATCATATATGTATATATACATGTGTATATATTCACACATATACGCATAAACACTTCTTTATGTGTCAAAGATACTAAAGCAAGAGGAATAGTCCTTACTATCTTGAATTATATACAAATTCTTCATGCACTTTTCCCCTATGAATATAGCCACTACAGCATATATTCTCTCAAATAAATTCTGCTTCAAAAATATAACTCAATTTTCATTACAATGTTGATGCCTTTCTAAGTAATAGACTAGTTCTCAATCAACCCTCCGATCTAACTTCTCTTAAATCTTTTGTGGAATGAAGCAGAGTAAAAGCATTTAAATAAATAAAATAACCTACTAACTTGATCTTGTTTTATAAATGTTATAAATGGGGTCTCCACTAAAATGTATAAATCATTCTCCCTTGCGAGCCCCAGCTAGGCTTCTGTTTACCAGATGGAAGTAAAAAGTGACAGTACATGCAACATGTGCTCCAAATCCTGCTGTCAAGACTTTCATAAAGTGATATGTCTCTAAACATCCCACCGTAGTCCAGATGTGTTGGGCTTGACCTTTAAAACACAAAATAAAATAAAACAGCCGCAGGTACAGGCAGGAATCTGTTCCAACTGCTTCACGAATGCTGCTTGAAACTTCTTAATGAAAGTTACAAGGCGATACAGAGCACAGAGCCTAGAGAACATCAGCAGCACCTGCCTGGTGCTTGAAAATGACAGGTATTCTGAGCCTCAGTCATTGTGCTCTGGAAATCTGATCAAAAGGAAAATATCTCCATTAGGTTAAAAGACATCTCCTGGCCAACAGAGGGTAAGATCAAGAAAACCTATATAAATTTCCTTTATACTAATCATTAACAAAGTACTGTCACATACTTTCTGCTATAGCTTGAATGTTTGAGTCTCCCCACAATTCCTATGTTGACAACTTAACCTCAAAGTGATGGCATTAGAAGGTAGGGCCTGTGGGAGGCTCTGCCCTCATGAATGGGATTTAGTGACCTTATAAAAGAGGTCCAAAAGAGTCCCCTGGTCCCTTCCCCCAGCTTGAGAGTACAATGAGAATTCTGTAACCGGAAGAGGGTTCTCACCCGATCATGCTAGCACTCTAATCTTACATTTCCATCCTCCAGATCTGTGAGAAACCTCTGTTGTTTATAAGCTACCTAGTTTGTAGCATCTTCTTACAGCAGCATGAATGGACTAAGACGCCTCCTTTTAATTCTTACTCCAATTCTGTGATACAGGTATTATAGCTCCCTTTTGCAGATAAGGAAAATAAGACCCTGAAAGCTTAAATCACTTGCCCAGTGCCATCACTGCTGCTAACTGACAGAGTTAATTTTTACATTCAGTTCTTCATACAACAAATTTACAGTTTTCCCTCACCGGCATGTTCTATCTACTAAGCTTATGCTCCTAAGGGATCCTTGAATTCTGCCTTTGCTCACAGAGATCACATTTCTCAGGCCAGATCAAGTTCAAGCATCTCTATTAAGAAAGACTGTACAACAAGCATGAGTGTGGGTATTGGACAGCATGGTGCCTGGTTACGAACGGAACTGTCCTATGTAGCATCTCCAGCCCTGAGACATACTGTTAGAATGGGAATAAATGAGTATGTATTCTTTTTTTTTTTTTTNGATGGACCTTTGTGGACAAAGTAATGTCTCTGCTTTTTAAAAGGCTGTCTAGGTTGGTCATAACTATCTTTCCAAGGAGTAAACATCTTTTAATTTCACAGCTGCAGTCACCATCTGCAGTGATTTTGGAGCCCAGAAAAATAAAGTCAGCCACTGTTTCCACTGTTTCCCCATCTATTTGCCATGAAGTGATGGGACCGGATGCTTACTGACTATATACTGTGTGCTTTTTTCATGAATTCTTCCTGAATTCCCAAAACAATCATGTGAAATAGTATTATTATTCCCACTTTGGAAGTGAAAAAGTATCGACTCACACAGTTGAAAGGATTGTCCTGAATTTACACATCTAGAAAATTGTGGAGATATACTTTAAATTCAAAATTTTGATCTGTAGATTGAGTTTTTGTGATGAAGACCCTCTTGCCAGAGATTTATGACATCTTGGTCTACTCTATTGCTGCTGCTGCTGCTAAGTCGCTTCAGTCGTGTCCGACTCTGTGCGACCCCATAGACGGCAGCCCACCAGGCTCCCCCTGGGATTCTCCAGGCAAGAACCCTGGAGTGGGCTGCCATTTCCTTCTCCAATGCATGAAAGTGAAAAGTGAAAGTGAGGTCGTTCAGTCGACCCCCTGGACTGCAGCCCACTAGGCTCCTCCGTCCATGGGATTTTCCAGGCAAAAGTACTCGAGAAGGGTGCCATCGCCTTCTCCAGATCTACTCTGAGACAGGGCCAAAGAGCAGTGGAAGACGAATGAATATCCAGGAACAAGATGTTATTTGTTACTATGGGTTCATATAATAGGCTGATTAAATATTACTCATCCAAAGAGCAGTGGAAGATGAATGAATATCCAGGAACAAGATGTTATTTGTTACTATGGGTTCATATAATAGGCTGATTAAATATTACTCATCCAATAAATATTTACTTGTTTGAGCTTCTGCTGTGTATCAAGCCCTGTGTTTAATGATTGGGGGAGGGCAAGTAATCAGTGGTAGACAGATTCTATTCTTAAGGAGCTTATAGTCATGAATGAAAATCACTTAAAAAATAAAACAGATACACAAAATATTAATTGTAGTCTGAATTTAGTCATTGGATGAATATTTATTAAATGTCTACTATGTGTTAGGTACTGTGCTGGATACCTGGAATGGATAAGACAATATGATCTTTCATGGTGTTTATAAAAAATACAAATAGTAAACAACTAATTGTAAAAGAAGAATGTTTTACATTCTCTACTATGTTTTATAAGCATGTACCTGAGGATTGCTACTATTTTCTTTCTATGCTTCTGAATTTTCAAAAAGGTAAAAAATTCTGTGAATATTAATTTTTAATCAGATAGATATAAAGATTATTTTTTAAATACAAGGTTAAAGGAGACATGTACCATAAGAAATACATATAAGGAAATATGAAAATTCAGAGGAAGGAGGAATTGCTTCCTGTAAAAGTAATTAGGGGTCGCTAGGAGTCAGACACGACTGAGCGACTTCACTTTCACTTTTCACCTTCATGCATTGGAGAAGGAAATGGCAACCCACTCCAGTGTTCTTGCCTGGAGAATCCCAGGGATGGGGGAGCCTGGTGGGCTGCCCTCTATGGGGTTGCACAGAGTTGGACACAACTGAAGCGACTTAGCAGCAGCAGCAGCATATTACCTAGTGGCACTTGAAATGAGGAATGATATCAGAACTGTGATATCCAACTGTTTTAGTGTAAGAGACTTGTCAATTATAGGCACTACCAATGCAAACTGGTTTCCTAGCTTGGGAGATGATGAAAAGGGGTTAAAGACAAGGGATATCTTTGCCATTCCAATATGTCTTTCCCTCTATCTTTTTACTTAGAAAAAACACTGAAGTGTTCCAAGATTGAATAGTTGATCTCAAATCCATTCCTAGCCTTGCTGCCTTCTAGCTGCTTTCTAGTTTCCCCTGCAGTTAGTACGTGTGACATAATTTTATCCATTTAGGATGGAACTAAAAGTCTGTGGGAATGGGCTAAATTCTAGGAAGGTCTCTCTTTTCTATTAAAAGAAACAGAGAATACTACTCCTCTCTATGTGTCTGGAAAAGGGATGCAGTATCTGGAGCTTGTACACGAGTCTAAAACTGGGAAGCCATCTTAACAGCATGAGAAAGAGGTCAAGAACATCACAGATATGGCAGAACCTTGAAACCACTGTAAGCTATTGCTTATTTCCAGATATCTTATAATGTGGGGAAAATAAATGCTTATTTGCTTAAGTGCCTTTAAGTCGCTTCCTGTTACATATAGATAGAAGCATTCTTACAGGATACAGTGAATTTTCCAGGAAAGATACAAAAAATTATTCTGAGAGGGAAGAAGAAATCAACATGAATATCAAGCTGTCATCCAATGGACGGAGTAGCCTGGTGGGCTGCAGTCCATGGGGCCGCTAACAGTCGGACAGAATGAGCAACTTCACTTTCACTTTTCTCTTTCATGCATTGGAGAAGGAAATGGCAACCCACTCCAGTATTCTTGCCTGGAGAATCCCAGGGATGGGGGAGCCTGGTGGGCTGCCGTCTATGGGGTCACACAGAGTCGGACACGACTGAAGTGACTTAGCAGCAGCAGCAGCAACATAGAAGCTAGAACATGAAAAATGTAACATAGAAAAGACTGAGACACTTTGTGTCATGGGGGTTATATAACTGATATCAAACATTGCCTCATGAGAGCAAATCCAGACCCACTGATAAACCTTCAGAAAAGGATACTAGCTAGACCATAATGGAAGACATATGGATACTGGCAAAGGGAGGATTCTTGCTTATCTACACAGACTCTCTTCCTTCACCCTAAAGTAATGCTACGATTTCCTGGTTTATCACATTCAGATCTTTGCCATTGATTTTTTGTTTTGGCAGCTATCTAATACATCAACTATGTAATACATCAACCCTTCTCTATCCTCCACATATATTTGTATTACAATTTTTAGTTAATGATTATGATTCTGTAAATGATGGCCACACATTTTCTTTTGCATAGTTAAGTTTCTTTGTAGTCCATCAATATGAACTGGTTACTTTCTAGGCCTGATACTCCATGTTATACTAAGGCTTCCTTACACAACTCTCCTACGGTTATGGTGGGTACACTAGTCCCTGAGTACTACAATTTTTTATTACTTGGTCTGTTCCATGTTTTGTTGTAGGACCTCATAACTTCCTACACAGTTGTGCATTTTCAAAAATTTTATTTATTCTGTTCTCACATTTCATTAATATGTGGCCTTGTACAGAATTACAGAATTTCGAAAAAGATTATAAACCTCAAAAAGTTGTAAAATATTGTCTCCGTATATCAAAACCAATGTTGCTAAAGCCAAGACAGAGAAGACTAAGGCAATCTTGAAAAATTAAACCAGTGTCCAAATTCAGTAATTGTTTTTGTTTGTTTTTAATAGTTTTTACCTGAATTTCACAAAGAGCTGCTGCTGCTGCTGCTAAGTCACTTCAGTCGTGTCCGACTCTGTGTGACCCCATAGACGCAGCCCACCAGGCTCCCCCATCCCTGGGATTCTCCAGACAAGAACACTGGAGTGGGTTGCCATTTCCTTCTCCAATGCATGAAAGAGAAAAGTGAAAGTGAAGTCACTCAGTCTGTCCGACTGTTAGCGACCCCATGGACTGCAGCCCACCAGGCTACTCCGTCCATTGGATTTTCCAGGCAAGAGTACTGGGGTGGGGTGCCATTGCCTTCCCCGTCACAAAGAGCAGGGAGTACCTAGAACTGCACCACTAACAATGAAAGGAAATCTTATCTAAGATGGTGCATTTCTTTCACAGAGCTATGTCATACCATCCTTTGAGATTTCTGTAGAATCAAATGTCAAATAATGCCTTTTGAATTGCATTCTCTAGTATTACAGATGAAAGACAGTACAGTATCATACCTCTGTGAATGTTAAATAGCATGTACCTGCTTTATGATACACAATAGTAATGGCGCTTTGTCAGTGCTGTTTTTAATGACATTATTCTGGACTGTTTTCTTTCCAGATGATGATAGAGAAACTGATTAAAAAACAGTGGCAGATACTGCAATAGTAACAGAATTTTACTTTTTAATTGGGTTTTATTTGCTTAAATGGCAGCCCACTCCAGAATTCTTGCCTGGAGAATCCTGTGGATGGAGGAGCCTGGTGGACTACTGTCCATAGGATTGCATAGAGTCGGACATGACTGAGGCGACTTAGCATGCATGCATGCATTGGAGAAAGAAATGGCAACCCACTCCAGTATTCTTGTCTGGAGAATCCCAGGGACAGAGGAGCCTGGTGGGCTGCTGTCTATGGGGCTGCACAGAGTTGGACATGACTGAAGCAACTTAGCAGCAGCAGCAGCAGCAGCAGCAGACCAATATGGTTGTTAATTTCTACACAATATTACCTCAACATAGTACCAACTGGGATACTTTTTCCAAAGTTGAGAGCCAAACTAAAGTTTTTAAAATTCAAATTATACATATATATGCAAACATATTTATGTTTGTAAAACAATCAATAGCAGTATGTTATTCATCAGTAGCAGCAATAGATTTTTGAAGCTGTATAGTCAGTCATCTGAACAAAAAATCAAGCACACTCCATTAAACAAAAAAAAGGTAAAAATGCCACATAAAAGACCTGCAAAATATATATTCTTTTCAAACATTTGAGAAAATCGATCGTTTAATGGGATATAAGCTACATCATAGCACATTTCAAAGGAACAGAACCATATAGACAATGTTATTTGCAATTAGGCTAAAACTCAGCTTTGTAAAGTATAAAAAACTGTTTGGAAATGAAGATATAGATGTTTAAATAATTCATTATTAAAAGAAAGAATTATAAATATGTTTTGAATTAAGCAGTAACAAAAGTACGAGATGTATGAGATACAGCTAAAATTTCACTTAGGAAATTTATAGCCTTAAATACACATATTAAATGTGCATATTTAATTATTAATTATTTAAATATTAAATAAGATGAAGTACTAAACACTCACGTATGTGTGCTCAATAGTGTCTGACTCTTTGTGACCCCATGGACTGTAGCCCGCCAGGTTCCTCTGCCAATGAGATTCTCCAGGCAGGAATATTGGAGTGGGTTGCCATATCTTATTCCAAGGGCTCTTCCCAACCCAGGAATCAAACCTACATCTTTTGCATCTCCTGTGTAGGTAGCTGGATTCTTTACCACTGTGCCACCTGGGAATCTGTACTTTAGGGTCACTATAATTTGTTTAATTTGACTCCCTAATGATAGTCACTGAATATATCAAAAATATATATTATCTATTCTGTTAGAATATCTATTATCTAATATCTATTCTGTTAGAATATATATATATTCTTTTTCAGAGAGCATTTGTACTTTTCCAGTTTTTATTATTAAGTTGCTACAGACTTTATTATACATTTCTCTGCACTAAAATTTAAGAGTTTTCTTGGGTAAATATTTAAGGATAGACTTGTTAAAGAGTTGGGTTTGTGAACAACTGAAGTTGTTATATTCTTTGTATTGCAGCAATGATTAAGAGATAAAGTCTACATTCCCTTCAACATTTGGGTTGTTGGACTTTTTAATATTTGCAAGTGAATGTGACATGTGAATATGAAATGACACTTCACTGTGGTTTGAATTGTATTTCCCTACCACAACTGAGGATTAACATCTCTGCATGTGTGTATCAGCCATAATTGTTCCTGTTCACAGGTTTTGCTAATTTTTCTATTGTTTATCCTTTTCTTATAGTTTTTTTATATTCTTATAAGTTATTTTATATTCTTGATGTTAATGCCTTGAAAGTTATAGTTGCTATAAATACCATATCTCAATTTGAAACATAATTTTTATACTACTGTAAAGTATATATAACCTAAAACCCTCATAAGTCAACAAAAGAGTCCAAAATGCAGTACTTGGGTACAATCTCAAAAATGACAGAATGATCTCAGCTTATTTTCAAGGCAAATCATTCCACATCACAGAAGTCCAAGTCTATGCCCCAACCACTAATGCCAAAGAAGCTGAACAGTTCATTATCATATGTAAAACAGACAGCAGTGGGAATTTGCTGTGTGACACAGACAGCTCAAATCCAGTGCTCTATGACAGCCTAGAGAGGTGGGATGCTATGGGAAGCGGAAAGGCGGTTCAAGAGGAAGGGGACATGTGTACACTTACAGCTGATTTATGGTGATGTATGGCAGAAACCAACACAATATTGTAAAACAATTATCCTTCCATTAAAAATAAATAAATTTTGAAAAATAAAAAATAATCATGGATTTTACATACTAAAAATATTGTTAAAAAAAGACCTGCAAGACTTTCTAAAATTAACACCAAAAAAAAAAAAAAAGATTTCATTTTCATCACAGGGGACTCATATGCAAAAGTAGGAAATCGAGTTACACAGAAAAACAAGTAGGTTTGCCTTGGAGTACAAAACGAAGCAGGGCAAAGGCTAACAGAGTTTTGCCAAGAAAACACACTGGTCCTAGCTAGCAAACACCTTTTTCCAACATCACAAAAGATGACTACACATGGACATTACCAGACGTCAATACCAAAATCAGATTGATTACATTCTTTGCAACCGAAGATGGAGAAATGCTATACAGTCAGTGAAAACAAGACCTGGAGCTGACTGTGGCTCAGATCAAGAGCTCTGCTGCTGCTGCTGCTAAGTCACTTCAGTCGTGTCCGACTCTGTGTGACCCCATAGACGGCACCCACCAGGCTCCCCCATCCCTGGGATTCTCCAGGCAAGAATACTGGAGTGGGTTGCCATTTCCTTCTCCAATGCATGAAAGAGAAAAGTGAAAGTGAAGTCACTCAGTCTGTCTGACTGTTAGCGACCCCATGGACTGCAGCCCACCAGGCTACTCCGTCCATTGGATTTTCCAGGCAAGAGTACTGGGGTGGGGTGCCATTGCCTTCCCCGGATCAAGAGCTCATTATTGCAAAATTCAGGCTTAAGTTGAAGAAAGTAGGGAAAACTGTTATACCGTTCATATATGACCTAAATTGAATCCCTTATGATTGTACAGTGGAGGTGATAAATAAATTCAAGGGATTAGATCTGATTGACAGAGTGCCTGAGGAACTATGGATAAATTGTACAGGAACTGGTGACCAAAAAAATGTTAAAGCCATTTTTAAATGTACTATTAAGTGGCATTAAGTACATCTTCATTGTTGCGTACCACTACTATTCATCTCTAAAACTTTTTCATTATCCCAAACTGAAATTATGTCCCATTAAACAGTAACTCCCCATTCCCTCCTCTCCTGTACTTCCTAACCACTATTCTCCTTTTGTCTCTGTGAATTTCCTAATTCTAGATAACTCACATAAGTGGAATCATATATTTTTCCTTTTATGCCTGCGTTATTACATGTATCATAATGTTTTCAAGGTTCATGCATGCTGGGCAGTAATATTCCACTGAATACATACCACATCCACTCATCAGTTGATGGTAATGTATTTCAATCTTCTGTTTATTTTGAATAATGCTGCTATGAACATTGGTATACAAATATCTGTTCAAGTACCTACTTTCTATAATACATATTTTTACTTTAAAGTTTCTTTGATGAAGAGAGATATTACTTTTCCATTCAGTTCAGTTCAGTCGCTCAGTCATGTCCAACTCTTTGCGACCCCATGAATCGCAGCACGCCAGGCCTCCCTGTCCATCACCATCTCCTGGAGTTCACTCAGACTCACGTCCATCGNCAGGCTACTCCGTCCATTGGATTTTCCAGGCAAGAGTACTGGGGTGGGGTGCCATTGCCCAGTCTGTTCTAAAACATCACTTTATCTTCCTAGCTATACTAAAAGGTAGGTATTTCATCTCCATTTAACAAAAGGTTTCAAGATCTTGACTATGATATCTTAAACAAAAAATGGAAAAACTAGAATGCCTTCTCTAAAATTAAGTTTCTTCCGGAAAGTAAGTGCCATGAAAAGTTCTAATGTGACCTGTTTTCCTATCATCGTTTTTCCAGCCTAATACTAGAAAATTCGCAGCTCGAGATAATGCTCTTTAGCTAGGCAGAGCACTCACACACAAATAAACAAATTGTTGGCCTAACAAAATTCTTTAACTCAGTTCCAAATTCTTTCCCCTCTGCTCAGAAGAGTTCTAAGTTTTGATCCTGAATAGTCGGTGAGCCCTTGTCTTTTCATCACAGGACCTCCTACATCAGCATCCGGGCTTTCACGTTTGGGAAAGAAACACCACCATCTTGAAAACGGCCAAAAGAGTGTCACTATGTATATGAGACCAAAACACTCATACTTGTTTAAAAGTGGAGTGTGGTTTCTATGGTAACAACTTTGGGGAAGGAAAGCAGCAGCTACAGATTTTTTTTAACAGTGCTTTTTTTAAAAAACATGAACCAGATATTCAAATACATGGTAAGCTATCCAATTAGGTTCAGTAAATACACTTTGGGACCCTAATCTGTGGCCTCTATATTTGGCAGTGCTTTTATTTTACTTAAAGTAGGCTCTTGTCAGGGGTTCCAGTTCTTTCTCAAATCCATAGGGATCTCTCTTCAGGACTCTGTATCCCATTATCCTATCACACCACACAGATGTCTTTTTCCTTGTTTCTCTTTGCACTCTTTATTTCATTCCCCTCTCTTTTCTCTAACGAATAAATACTTTCTTGTACATGCTCAGGCAAAAATCTAATGAGTTGTTTTGCTCCTATTTAGAAGCATTTATATGTAACCAAAACTTGTTAAAGGAAACAGATCGAAAGTTATGACTAAGATGGTATATGTCATCCTCTAACATTCGTTTATGTTTCTTTCCTAAGAATATAGACATGTTGTAAGAATCTGTAATGATTTAAGTTGGCTAGAGACGTGGGCTTCTTTTGTCACATTATGTTTTTACAAACTCAAAATCTGCTAAATGATGTCATTGTTTTCTTGCTCCCAAACGGCATATTGTAGAATAACATTTTTAATTATTCCCTCACAATTACATACAGAGATAATATCTCCGGTATACTTTTTGTATTTTTCCAAATGAGTGATGTTTTAGCAGGTACTATCATTTCTATTAAATTAAAAATGGAGAAAAACAAACAGTTTCAAAATGAAAGTCAGTTCCACAATTTAATAATAATTTAGGAAATTTATGCCCATTTTACTCATTCTCTTCTTCCACCATATTATCAACTGTATCTTTGGCCACCTGATGACTCATTAGAAAAGATCCTGATGCTGGGAAGGATTGAGGGCAAAAGGATTAGGCGACGACAGAGGATGAGATGGTTGGATGGCATCACTAACTCAATGGACACGAGTTTATACTGGCATTCTGCAGTCCATAGGGTTGCAAAGAGTCAGACATGACTTAGCAACTGAAAAACAACAACTATCTTTTGATTCGACTATATGAAGACAGCAGTGCCGTAGCTTTTGGCAACTTTTTGAATCTGCCCTACCACATGAAATTAGTGGTCCTTGTGGCCTTTTCACAATAAACCTCCTGTGAACTATTTTGTTTTCCCACCTCCACCGAAGTAACAGCTCTAAGACATTTCAGGCTTAGATGTGGCACAATGCCTTTCAACACTACTTGATTTTAAACAGCCAGTTGAAAAGGAAAAGTAGATGAAATTAGATCTGCCATAAATATATACATTGGACTTTACTCTGTTTAAAAAGACAAATTTCTTGATACTAGAAAATTCTTAGCAAATGAACCAATTAATTTGTAACAATTTTATTAGCAAGTCTGAGAAATGGATATTCCTTTTTCTACTCATGTATTAGTTCAGTGCTGGCATTAACTCAGTAATATGCAAAGATATAAACTTTGAGAAGGTTATTTTCAATACAAAGACCCAAATGCTGACCATTAATTTTTTTTT
>SJYX01001424.1:316208-332368 GCA_006410675.1 Oreotragus oreotragus
CCTGGCTGGCTACAGTCCACGAGGTCGCAAAGAGTCAGACACGACTGAGCGATTAACACTACTTTTCTCAAACTGAACCTGTTAAGCAAGGTCTGTCTCTTATACACATCTTATGTATATATATGGTTGGTTCATGTTGTATAGCAGAAGCCAACACAATATCGTATATCAATTATCTTCCAATTAAAAATAAAAAAATTACAACCACAGTAATATCATTATACCTAAAAATGAACACTATTTTCTTTATAACATGAATAATCTAGTCATTGCTGAAAGTTCCCAGGTAGTCTGAAATTTATTAATTTGACTGAATCAAGATCCAAACAAGGTCCATATACTGTAATTATTGGTAATTAAATATTATAATATGTAATGCAAAAAAGTTTAATGTTGTGGAAGTATATTTCAGGTCCCAAAACACAGTATATCTTATACCATAAATGTACCACAAATTCAGTATTGACTCAAAGTCTTCTTACTTCTCTACTGTATTCTCAGCAGAGAATTCTCATTTACCCACTCATTTAGTGGACCAGGATTTATCAAGTACCTATGATGAAAGTGAAAGAGGAAGTGAAAAAGTTGGCTTAAAGCTCAACATTCAGAAAACGAAGATCATGGCATCCGGTCCCATCACTTCATGGGAAATAGATGGGGAAACAGTGGAAACAGACTTTATTTTGGGGGGCTCCAAAATCACTGCAGATGGTGATTGCAGCCATGAAATTAAAAGACACTTACTCCTTGGAAGGAAAGTTATGACCAACCTAGACAGCATGTTCAAAAGCAGAGACATTACTTTGCCAACAAAGGTCCATCTAGTCAAGGCTATGGTTTTTCCAGTAGTCATGTACGGATATGAGAGAAAGCTGAGCACCAAAGAACTTTTGCTTTTGAACTGTGGTTGGAGAATACTCTTGAGAGTCCCTTGGACTGCAAGGAGATCCAACCAGTCCATTCTGAAGGAGATCAACCCTGGGATTTCTTTGCAGGGAATGATGCTAAAGCTGAAACTCCAATACTTTGGCCACCTCATGTGAAGAGTTGACTCATTGGAAAAGACTCTGATGCTGGGAGGGATTGGGGGCGGGAGGAGAAGGGGACGACCGAGGATGAGATGGCTGGATGGCATCATTGACTCGATGGATGTGAGTCTGAGTGAACTCTGGGAGATGGTGATGGACAGGGAGGCCTGGCGTGCTGCAATTCATGGGGTCACAAAGAGTTGGACACGACTGAGTAGCTGAACTGAACTGAACTGAACTGATGATATACCAGGCACTGGCTCTGTTAATAGACATTCATGAACCCTGACCTTGAGAAGCCTAGCAGCACTTAATATTCTAACACACAGTATTCTGACAAGTTTCAATATAATATGGTAACTGCTAGGATATGGAAGGGCTTCCCTGGTGGCTCAGATAGTAAAGAACTGCCAGCAATGCAGTAGACCTGGGTTTGATCCCTGGGTTGGGAAGATCCCCTGGAGAAGGAAATGGCAAGTCGCTTCAGTTTTCTTGACTGGAGAATCTCATGGACAGAGGAGCCTGGCAGGCTATACTCAACAGGGTTGAAAACATTCAAACATGACTGAGTGACTTTTACTTTTTCCATTTGTTAACTTGTTTGCTGCTGCTGCTGCTGCTAAGTCACTTCAGTCGTGTCCGACTCTGTGTGACCCCATAGACGGCAGCCCACCAGGCTCCCACATCCCTGGGATTCTCCAGGCAAGAATACTGGAGTGGGTTGCCATTTCCCTTTCCAATGCATGAAAGAGAAAAGTGAAAGTGAAGTCGCTCAGTCTGTCCGACTGTTAGCGACCCCATGGACTGCAGCCCACCAGGCTACTCTGTCCATTGGATTTTCCAGGCAAGAGTACTGGGGTGGGGTGCCATTGCCTTCCCCGGTTAACTTGTTTATGCCTCTCTTTTTTTTCAATCTACAAAATAAGGATTATTATAGTTCTCATTTCATAGGTATAAGGATTAAAGAGACCACTTTCACAGTGGTCAGTGTTTTGCTCTTAATTGATACTCAGTAAATATAGCCAATTATTATATTAAATGCCAAGAAATTTGAGTTGATTCAGAGTGAATCTATTTCCTCATAGTGGATTTTCAGGTAAGTCTTTAATGTTATAAGTGGAAATTAGTGACAAGTTTTAAGTAACATTCCTTTTTCTTAAATCCGTAGAATATATTGAGTAGGCTCTCTGCATGATTGTGTGAAGATAAAGCCAAATTTGGAACAAAACAAAAAGCCAGTAAAACTATAGCCATCTAGGTATTTTTTAATATTCAGATCATAATAGAGAAACAAATATGTCACTTATTTTCAGATCTTATTTTTTCCTGTATATTTGTCTGTTAATCTGCATTTACTATTTGAGAGTATATTCTTGGGGAAGGCAATGGCACCCCACCCCAGTACTCTTGCCTGGAAAATCCAATGGACGGAGGAGCCTCTGGATAGGTAACCGTGTATAATCACAGTTTGCTAGCTACGGAAGCTGACTGACTTTCCTAGCTGTTTCTGCAAGATTTCTTAGTCACTACATTCTATGGAATTTTAGGAATACAACACTGTAAGGCATCTGCAGTCTCTGGGCTAGTCAGATATGTGAACAACCTCAAGGAAATGCAGAGGCAGTTCTAGGCAGTTTCCAACATTGTTTCATAAGGCTTCTACCAAGAGCTAGCACTATTTTATAAGTCAAATAAGGATTCAGTAAATCATTTTTGTAACATTGATTAGAGGATTTCTGTAACATTACCCAATATCCTTGGTTATTATTTCAATGAGTTTCTTGATTTAAAAATAATATTTAAGCTTCTCCTGTGCTTTAAGCCTCACATCTTAATTTTTTATGTTCCAGCTTCCCAAATTGTATGTATAAAATGTCTCATTTTCTCTATGGTCCTTACTAAGAATTCCAGACTGTATGGTTTTCCCTCCTTGAACTCAACTACCATTTTGGCAGTTTGGTTTTATTTCTGGCGAATTTTTTTTTTTTTTTATAATAGATTCTTTTACAAATTTTTCCAGCTTTATGGAGGCATAGTTGACAAAATTATAAGGGTTTTATACACATTTAACATATACAACGTGATGATTTGATATATTTATACACATATATTGTAAAAGGATTTCCACAATCAAGTTAATTAACTAACACATGCTTCACTTCACATAGTTACCATTATTTGCTTATTTATTTATATTGGAGCAAACTCTTAAGATCTGCTCTCAGTAGATTTTCATTATACAAAACAGTATTATTAACTGTAGTACTACGCTGTTCATTAGAACCTTAGAACTTATTCATCTTATAATTTAAAGTTTGTGTCCTTTTATCAACCTCCCCCCACTTCCCTCACTCTCCAGGCTCTCACAATCCCCATTCTACTCTTTATTTCAATGAGTTTAATTTTCTTTTTTAGGTTCAACATATAAGTGTTTCCATGCAGTATTTGTCTTTCTCTGTCTGGTTTATTTCACTTAGCATAATGCCCTCCAGATTCACCCATGTTGTTGCAAATGGCAGGATTTCCTCCTTTTATAAGGTTAATATTATCCCATTGTGTGTGTGTGTGTGTGTGTGTGTGTGTACACACCAAACTGACAATTTTTTTTCTCTGCCTTTAGTTATTCTTTAAAAGTATTAAATGTATAGGTCTCACAAAAGTTTAATCTATCTAATGTCAGTGAACTTGTGTTCACAGTATAACCTCAAAATAGCACAACTTTATTTTTGAACAAGCATTCCAAAAAGTATTACGCTCAGATGAAAGCTCTTCTCTTCAAAGTATTCACTCTGGGATTTGGTCCCTGTTCAACACTGCTGCCATTTAGAGTGCTATGAATCCTATGGCACATTCTTCTGTACAGCCTCAGAAATAAGAATTTTCTTTCTTTGAAAACGAAATTTACCTTTCAAAACAGTCAGTAGTTGTCATCAAATCTAGTACTAAAGTAAATGAGTAAGCAAGGTAGTAGTCAGACTGACTTTTGTAGTTCAAATCATTCTGAATATAATTCTTGAAAAAACAGCTCCTCAAAATTTTCCAGTGCAGTAACTTTCAGCCTCCTATTGTTTTGATGTTGTTGTAGACTTTACTTATTTTTATATATCATTTTAGGACTGTTTGGTTTTAGTCTTGTATCTCCCCCTATACTTTTCCTCAGTACTACGCAAAATGAAGACACATGATGGGCACCCAACCAATGTCTATAATACAAAACTTCTCTACCCTTCTTTCTGTAGGAGGCAACCAGCAATCAGAAAGAGACATAATAGAAACCACCTGGACAATTCCAACCAACTTAGAGTCCTTGGATTGAAATTAGTGGTTCCATTTCCATCAGAAACCACCTGGACAATTCCAACCAACTTAGAGTCCTTGGATTGAAATTAGTGGTTCCATTTCCATCAGAAATTGCTTTTTTATTTATTTTCTTCCATTCTGATACCTAGTTAAAAATTCTAGACAAGTTTGGGTTTCAAGTTCCAGAAAACTAAGATAAAACTGCCAGAATACTATGCCCAGATTCTTTTGGCTTTACCTCCTGTGCAGCTTTTACCTCCTGTCCACTGCTGTGCTTGGCCAGGTGACAAAAACAATTGCAGGGGAGACAAAACCTATCCTGGCACAGGCTCTGAGGCTGGCACCCTCTCTTTAGGACTCTCATCATTCTGGCATGTGGGCCATGCCAGACTGACATGACAAGGCGGTAGAGGGTAGAGGAGAGAAGAGTTAAACTCACTGACCCTTGATTGAGCTCTGCTTCCAACTGTCTCCAACCTCTGCAGTGGTAACCTTTTTTCCACTCTTGTCCTGGAAATTCCTGTGGGAATGGTGGAGTTCTGGAACCACAGTCCTACAAATGGGAAGAGAGGACATAGGCTTAAATAACCCAAAGATGAGAGAAAGGAAAAAAAAAAAAAAAGAGGTAGAGAAAAATAAAAAGAAACTGAAGAAGAAAGATCAACCAAGGTTGGATGAAGGAGGATGCAATGGCAGATCCGAGAATAAAGACTGAGCAAATAGAAATTGGCATTTGTGTTTGTTTGTTTGTTTTAAACAGGGATAATAGAGATGGGGAAATAAAATAACAAAGAAAAAAGCACGCATGAAGATTCATGTGAATACTGCCTATTGTAGGAGGAGTTTTCCAACCACCTTTTATCCTCAGCAGTTACTCTTCAAGGTAATGCCCCTATACCTAGGTCTAGGTTAGGCATTAACAGCACAGACTTTAGAACCAGACTTCCTAGAAGTTACAGAGGGAGGCAGAAATATCCAGACTAACTCAACTATACCCTCACCAAATATTAGGAAAAGTATAGGCTTTGAAGGCAAAGAACGGGGCTTCTTCCTTAGCCTTCTATTTACTAGCTGTGAAATTCTTGAAAAATGTATTAATTATATGAGGCTCAGTTTCCTCATCTTCAAAATTAGGGTAACAATGTCTGCTTCACAAGGTAGCCACGAAATTCAAAGACCTGATTACAGTGCCTGGTCAAGTAAGCATTCACCAAATGTCATTTCCCTTCCTCTCAGAAATAGTAAACACTAAACTACTCAAGTGGCAACAGTAAACACTAAACAAAATAAACTATTCTTGAACCAAGTAACTTTGTCTCGTCTGCACCCAGTTTTTCATAGTGTGCCATTTTTAAATTCAAAGAGCCACTTTACTCACTACTGAGACTTAATTTTATCTTGTTCTGGAGGATCACAGTCCCAAGAGTGTATCATCTCAGCACACAGAGTTAAAATCATACTCACTGTAAGTTGGAGAAACAAAAGAAACAGGTAATAAATAGCTTTTGTTTTTCATTTTGTTTGCGGTTATAGTCTGCTTACTTCCTCTTTTGATAAGCAAGTTGCAGAATGTCAGGCCTTCAAATGAGTTTGGTCAATTTTTACCCATTCCTTTTTGCTATAAGTCTATATCAAGTATAATGGAAGGGAAATAAAGCATCCCAAAGTTCTACATTATTTTTTCAATGGGAAGTAGTTTTTTCTGAGTGGGGATGTGCTGTGTCACTATACCAGAAGAGGTTTGTGAACTAGGGGAATAGAAATCCTTATAAATATAGTATTAATTTATATTATATATTATTTTATTAATTTATGTGGAAACACTACTCATTATAACTTTATCAGAAAGCTAACACTTTATCGCCCCAAATGAGGGTATCTGTAGATAGACATAATACTTATGGTTGGACTCAGAGAAAACTGTGATTAATAAAACTAGTAAGCTCAAGATATGTGAAAGTTCATGGGTGACAAGCAAAGCCTTGGAAAAAGATGGACAAATATAATCTCTAGAGCCAGAGTGGTCCATGTAAGCAGAAGAAAGCACAGAGTTGAGTGACTGACACTGGGACCAAGCCAAAATCCCTAACAGGTGACTTGTCACCTCTACTTATGGGAGAAGTGTCTAAAAAACATACAGCCTTGAGGGTGTATGGAAGAGAGGAAGAGAGTGGTCCTACAAACATAATGCACAAATGTGTAGATACAAAGAAAAAGGAGAGCTACCGGCTAGAAATGAGAGTTCACCACAAGAGTTGC
This sequence comes from Oreotragus oreotragus, assembly GCA_006410675.1. Classification (NCBI taxonomy): domain Eukaryota; kingdom Metazoa; phylum Chordata; class Mammalia; order Artiodactyla; family Bovidae; genus Oreotragus; species Oreotragus oreotragus. Next base: position 322,796 of record SJYX01001424.1, read on the forward strand.
AGGAACAGAAAAGAATCAGAGATGTGTTGGCCTTACATATGTTAAATAAAACAAAAAACTTTCATTCACTTAACAAATACGTATTGAGCACCAACCAGGTGTTAGATAAGGCTACTACAAAGATGAAAAACAGTGCTTGCCAACAAGAGGCATAGTGAGGAAGGAAACACGTTCAGTGGGGCTTCCCAGGTGGCGCTAGTGATAAAGAATCTGCCTGCCAACAGAGGGGACGCAAGAGATGGGGGTTCAAATTAACACTATATTTATAAGGATTTCTGTTCCCCTAGTTCACAAACCTCTTCTGGTATAATGACACAGCATATCCCCACTCAGGAAAAACTACTTCCCATTGAAAAAATAATGTAGAACTTTGGGGTTGTAGAACAAGAGATGGGGGTTCAATCCCTTCCAGAGAATCAGGAAGATTCTCTGGGGAAGGAAATGGCACCCCACTCCAGTATTCTTGCCTGGGAAATCTCATGGACAGAGGAGCCTGTTAGGTTACAGTCCATGAGATCACAAAGAGTCACACAGGAGGAAAGAATCCTAGCCCTACTGAAACTAGATGGATGAGGTGTTTTCTAAGCAGACAAAAGAGGTGGATTCTAGCAAGAAGCACCTATATCTTCAAGTTTTCCAAAGTGTGAAAAAGTAATTAATGTTTGTGGAACTTAAATTGGTACTAAATGTCAAGAGAGTTTCAGAAAAACATCTATTTCTGCTTTGTTGATTGTGCCAAAGCCTTTGACTGTGTGGATCATAATAAACTGTGGGAAATTCTAAAGGAGATGGGAATACCAGACCACCTGATCTGTCTCTTGAGAAATCTGTATGCAGGTCAGGAAGCAACAGTTAGAACTGGACATGGAACAACAGACTGATTCCAAAGAGGAAAAGGAGTACTTCAAGGCTGTATATTGTCACCCTGCTTATTTAACTTATATGCAGAGTACACCATGAGAAATGCTGGGCTGGAAGAAGAACAAGCTGAAATCAAGTTTGCTGGGAGAAATACCAATAACCTCAGATATGCAGATGACACCACTCTTTTGGCAGAAAGTGAAGAAGAACTAAAGAGCCTCTTGATGAAAGTGAAAGTGGAGAGTGAAGAAGTTGGCTTACAGCTCAACATTCAGAAAACTAAGATCATGGCATCCAGTCCCATCACTTCATGGCAAATAGATGGGGAAACAGTGGCTGACTTTACTTTGGGGGGCTCTAAAATCACTTCAGATGGTGACTGCAGCCATGAAATTAAAAGACATTTACTCCTTGGAGGGAAAGTTATGACTAACCTAGACAGCATATTAAAAAACAGAGACATTACTTTGTCAACAAAGGTCTGTCTAGTCAAGGCTATGGCTTTTCCAGTAGTCCTGTATGGATGTGAGAGTTGGACTATAAAGAAAGCTGAGCACTGAAGAATTGAAGCTTTTGAACTGTGGTATTGGAGAAGACTCTTGAGAGTCCCTTGGACTGCACAGATATTCAACCAGTCCATTCTAAAGGAGATCAGTCCTGGGTGTTCATTGGAAGGACTGATGCTGAAGCTGAAACTCCAATACTTTGGCCACCTCATGTGAAGAGCTCACTCATTTGAAAAGACCCTGATGCTGGGAAAGATTGAAGGCAGGAGGAGAAGGGGACAACAGAGGATGAGATGGTTGATGGCATCACCAACTCAATGGACATGGGTTTGGGTGGACTCCGGGTGTTGGTGATGGACAGGGAGGCCTGGTGTACTGTGGTTCATGGGGTCGTAAAGAGTCGGACACAACTGAGCGACTGAACTGAACTAAAATGTCTAGAATACGATATTCAAAGTAAGTCATAGTTGTTAATAAAGCTAGACTAAAGCATAAGAAATATAATTGGACATTTCAACAGCAATACTTGAACATTTCTTTTGCATACAATGTTTCTTATCCCAGTGTATCTGTGTATTTATCTGTTCATCATCTTTCTCATTCACTAGAGTATGAATCCATGAAGATGGGGAAATCGTCAGTTTTACTGCTATATCCTCAGTACATCTAGCAGTCACTCAACAAATTTTTATTAATGGAATAAAGGAAACAGTGTGGAAATAGAATTAGCACGGCCTGTGCCATCCATCTTACCTTATGTTTTCTAGCTTTTTAATCCATGCCACATCTTATTATCCTGGTCACACATAATACATGTTCCTGCAGTTCTTGTTTTTTTTTTTTCCTTCAAGGCTTTGATCTCAAAAGCTATGAAGTCCCTATGCCACCTCAATTGTCCAGAGAATTTAAGTTTATCCTATGGCCTACCCTTCATGCAAGCTAAAATATAATGCACTCTGTGCTGTAAACTATTTGCTACTATAATGTAGCTATTGTTAGCCAATGGCAAGGCCTCAAGACTCCCCCAAAGTTATTTCACTTGCAGCCATGGTATTAAAAGGGTGTCTCAGGAGTGCTTAGAAATGAAAAAAATAAAATTAGGAAGCACCTTATTTATTCTGAATAAATTGGTTCCTTAAGACCTGAAATCATCTAACAATGAAACAAAATACAGTTTTACTCATGTAGGTGAGGATTTTTTTATAGCTGGGTAAGAAATTCCTTTTCTGTATGTCCTAATCCCTTAAAAAATAGCCATTGTGCCCATAATACCATCAGGTAAAATAGCTTAAAAAAAAAAATCTCATGTTATTGAGGCTTTCAGTGGCTAAGTCAATGATGTCTCTTGGTAAATGTCATGATGCACTTGAAAATATATGAGTTATTTTCAAATATCTCTTGATATTGATCTCTAACATAATTCCACAGTGATAAGAGAATAGACTCTATATGACTTCAAAGACCTTTAGGCCATGAAATTTTGCACCTGGTCTTATGTCCCTGGATATGCTACAGTATCTCCTAGTTTATAGTCTAGAATAACTTGAACTTGAATAGAATTTATATCCTACTGTTGTGTGAAAACTATCTAAATCTTAATTATGTTGAATTGGTTTACAGGGCTTTTCAGATCTACTATACCCTTCTACTTCTCTATGATGCATACATGTTAAGTAGCTTCAGTGATGTCTAACTCTTTGCAGTCCTATGGATAATAGCCCACCAGGCTCTATGGGATTCTTCAGGCAAGATCACTGGAGTGGGTTGTCATTTCCTCCTCCAGAGGTTCTTCCTGACCCAGGGATTGAACCCAAGTCTCCTTCATCTCCTGCACTGCAGGTAGATTCTTTACCCGTTAAACCACCCAGAAAGCCCCTACTTCTCTGTATAGTCATTCTATTTATTTTTGAGAGTTTGATATTAAAATTCCAACTAAAAATATTAACTTATCTACTTTTAAAAATAATTGTATATAGTGGAACTATATGTAACTTTGTTCTGTATTTTCCAAGTCTCTTGTAAATGTGTTACCATATTTTCATAATGTTTTTTTAAAAGTCTCACATGTGCTGAGACAGAAGCTTAACCAAACTGTGCAGAACAGACACTGGCTAGTGTTTGAGCATATTGTGCATGTGTTTAAAGGTATTTAGTGACATTGATTTCCATGCAATAAAAACCTTATTTTCAAAATAAATAATTTTCTAAAAAATTTTTGAAATTATGTTCAAAATAATTTATCTTTGGAGGGATAAACTTTATTTGATAAATGATCCTCTTGTGCAATGGCATATCTAGTTTAATTCTTCAACAACTTATACTATATTTATTTTTTAATATAAATTTATTTTAATTGGAGGTTAATTACTTTACAATATTGTATTGGTTTTGCCATACATCAACATGACTCCACCACAGTTATACACGTGTTCCTCATCCTGAACCTGCCTCCCTCCTCCCTCCCCGTAGCATCCCTCTGGGTCATCCCAGTGCACCAGCCCCAAGCATCCAGTGTCACACATTCTTTATAAGATAAACCAAAACAGTATTTGAAAGAAATACTTCCTCATCATGGCCAAGAGTGATGAGGTGTCTATCAGACAACTAAAATCTCTAGTTTCCAAAGACACTCAGTATTTTTTGCATTAATCTACAATAGAACAATAAAATATAAACAATAAAGGTTGAAAACTAAAAAGATACACACTTTAAGTACATAAAATCTTCATTTCTATTCAAAAATGATTGTGGTAAACAATCAGCATTGCATATTTTATTGTGTCTCTTATAATGATTCCCAGCATTGTCACACCAAAATATCTGTCCTTCATCCAGCTACTGTAAATGCACATCAACCTGTACTTAGTCCAAAAACTAAAGATCCCTTATGACTTTTTGTTCCTCAGCCTCAACATGTCCCCAGTCATTTACTGACCCCCATAATCTTCCAAATGCAGTTGCAATTCACAGCAGTGTGTGTATATGTGTGCATGTGTGGTGTCTGTCTGGATAATGATGAGCTAAGCTTAATTACATCATTAGGCAGGAGGCCCCAGATCTCCTGCTGCCTTCTGGGACTGATTGGAATTTTAAAATATTATTTTCACTGAGTGGAATCTAAATTAAATAAATAAATTCCATTTAAAAAGAACTGTGGTATATTTGCTGTTGTTTTTTGTCCATTTATGATTGTGCCAGAGGCTGAGGTGTCCAAAGGTATATATAGTTATCTTCATGCAAACACCTAATTGCATTATTTAAAATATGACAGACAAGACTTTTTCTGTTGTGCCATAATGTATTTATTTTTCAAAGTGTCTCCCTTTTCTATACCTCTAATATATTTCCCAAGTATTATTCTGTAACTCCCAAATTACTATTTAATGTAAGTCATCATTTTATGATTAATGGTTTTTTTTTTTATATTTTTACATACTTACTTCAGAGTGACATTTACGACTCTACTAGTCAATCACTGCAAACTGAGGAACACAGAGAGCTAATTTATTCTGTTCTGAGTTATTCCTAGCTAAACTATGAGAAAGGTAAAAAGATGGGAGAATTTAGAAATCTGATTTGGGGTTCTGAAAAGCCAAAAGCATTAGGTAAGTCCCTTTAGCATTCTTCTACAGAGTCAGACTATTTCTCCTTCATGTAAGCAAGGTTATAAAATTGTCTCTATCCTTCTTAATTAAAGACCTGAAAAACATGAATTTTAGCTTGCTTAGAGAATTGGGGTTGGGTTTGAGGCACCACAGGCCACCCAAGGAAAATCCAGCTGCATCGCATTTGGAGCTGTCCTATCACCGTCTGGAAAAAATGTTCCAATCTTAAAAATATGTCTAGACCACTTCATTTCACTCCTGTGTGATTCTTAGGTGAAGTAGGGGGTGGGGTGGAAATAGATGGGTATGATGGGGGTAGCAAATGAGATTCTCCATGAAAACTCTTTTCTAAAAAGAACTCATTAAATCTGTAACAAAGCAGATTTACAGTTTAAAAATCTAACATTACCGATCATGTGTGTATGTCTTTCATCAGTCTGTGGTAGAGAGTTTTATACACTGCCTACATATAAGGAGCATGCAAAATATTCTCATCTGTCTCAGGGACTCTGGCATGGTCCTGGGCATGTAAGAGGCAGAGGGTCTCACTTTCCTAGAGGTATGCCCCTCCCTTTCAACCCCTGTGCCTCCACGATTCCCAGATCTTCAGGTTCTCGTGAGCAGTAGTTTGCCTGAGTCTGTTCTCCCCACCAACCAGCTTTGGATACATCCATTCTTCATAATCTCTTATGAAAACTTACCTGCATTCACTTATAACCCTAAGTTAATTGCTAATATTTCTGTAGAGGTGCAAAAGTGTCCTCAGCTTAAATGCCTTAGAATATAATACTCACAGAATCTTGGATTTTTGAGGAATGAGACCTCAAAGGTTATTTTACAGATGAGCAAGCTGATTCCCAGAGAAATTGTCTAATTTCCCCAAGGTCACATAGCTACTTACTAATTTCACTGGAACAAATCTTTATATTTTTCAGTTCCTAATCAATCATTTTAAATCCATCGTATGAAGCACTTGATGTTTTCAGTCTTCTAAAGAAATACTATAATTTATACACAAGGTTTATAATTCTTTAACCAACTAAATAAGATGGAGAATTTAGGATCTGATACTAAATCATGGTATTTGGTCCCCTCACCTTATGGCAAATATAAGGGAAAAAACTGGAAGCAGTGGCAGATTTTATTTTCTTGGGCTCCAAAATCACTGCTGACAGTCACTGCAGCCATGAAATTAAAAGATGCTTGTACTTGGGAAGGAAAGCTATGACAAATCTAGACAGTGTTTTAAAAAGCAGAGACATTACTTTGCCGACAAAGGTCCAAACAGTCAAAGCTATGGTTTTTTCAGTAGTCATGTATGGATGTGACTGCTGGTCCATAAAGAAGACTGAGTGCCAAAGAATCGATGCTTTCAAATTGTGGCACTGGAGAAGACTCCTGAGAGTCTCTTGGACATCAAAAAGGTCAGATCAGTCAATTCCAAAGGAAATTAATCCTGAATAGTCATTGGAAGGACTGATGCTGAAGCTGAAGCTCTGATACTTTGGACACTTGATGCGAAGAGCCAACCCATTGGAAAAGACCCTGATGCTGAGAAAGACTGAAGGCAAAGGAGAAGCGAATGTTAGAGGATGAGATGGTTAGATGGCATCATTGACTCAATAAACAAGAATTTGAGCAAACTCTGGGAGATGGTGGAGAACAGAGGAGCCCGGTGTGCTGCAGTCCATGGGGCCTCAAAGAGTCAAACATGACTTATAACTGAACAACCAAAACATATTTTTAAAATGTAATACAACCAATCCTCTAAGGATTGTCTTTCTAAAACAAATCATTACACCCCATAACTTATTTAACTGAAATGGTTAGCATCCCTGGTCATTTGTGGCTGGCAATGCCATCCCTTTATCACAGAAGAGGAAGAGCTATAAGAGTTTCTTCTAGAAATACTGGCAAGAGTTATTCCCTTGAAAAGCAGTCAAGAAACAGTAACTTTTGTCTTTGGTTAAGTGGATCACTTAATGGAAAAGGTAGGGACAGGCTAGATATCCCTTTATGCTATCCATTAACACATGTGAGTCCATGAGTGCAGGAGTGTGTCATTAGGGCAAAAGAACGGGTTTTGGGGATTAGTGCTGTTAACAGTGCTGCCTGCTGGTAGTAAGAGAAGGCAATCTCAACCTGTTAAACATCACCATCTGGGAAGCTGAACGGCACACAGTCTGCAGAGACTGACACAGTATCAAGAATGAGCTTCAAAAATATTCCGAGTCACAGGGTAGATAGAAATTTATCTATTTCTATCATAAAGAAATAGATGCAGAGAAATCTTCAAAGGGAGAAAGAGAGGATGAGAAAACTAACCAAATAAATATGCTAAGCTATCTTACAAGACTTAGGGGTATTACGGAGTGATTGATTTGGTTCTGAAGAAAATATTGGGTGTAGGTGTGAAGTACTTGGGCTTTTCTAATATTCTCATTAAATGATTTGCCAAGGTCACCTTGTTTGGGGGTTTTAAGTAATTTCTAATAGTAACTTTTCCTAAAATATCTCTGGACTACCACTCTTACTGATATACATTATTCATAAAATATGTCTGTGTCTTTCTAACAATGGTTTATCAGCACAGAGTATGAGCTCATTTCCCAAAGTCAATACTGGAGGAACTACAGGCTTGAAAAAGAAACATGAGTCTGAATAACTAATAAAAATAGTGAATAAACTCCTACAGAGGAAACTGTGGAAGCCAATAGGGTGGCAGCAGCTTGAGGCAAAAGCTACTGTGTCACAGCATTAAGGACTGACTTAGGGAGAGATTTTAAATTCTGTTTTTATCTGAGGATAGTCCCTGTCTGCATATCACCAAAGAATTTACAATAGTCTAGGTCACTGACATGGCATAATACTGAGGTAATTAGTTAAGGTAAAAATCCTGCTGGAGTGAAATTATATTCCCACCAACCAGTCACATATCATGAATCAATCCTAGAATTATTCCCTATCTAACCTACTTCCCACCTGGTGGGATTATAACCTAAGGGGATTACCTCTGCTCAGAAATATAAAGTATTTGCAAGATGGAGCATTGATTAAGATGTTCCATAAAAATAGATCCTCAAATATATAGTAGCGATTACAATGAAAATATAATAGTGATGAGAATAAATGTAAATGGGTTTAGCATTACTTAAATGACAGATATTCCCATACTAGTTTTTAAATTAAAAGGAAAAACAAGATCCAATAACTTGCTGTTCATAAGAAGGGTCATTCAAACAAGAGGCTACAGAAAGGATAAGAAAAGGAAATCTGGCAATTCAAAATTCCAAAGACAGCTAGAATTGCACTCTTAACATCTGACAAAGCAAAAATCCATGGGGAAAAATATAAAGGACAATGAGGAATATTTTAGCCTGATAAAGGGAACAATAAGCAAGATTTAGTCACCATGAACATGAATGCAACTAACAATATAGATAAACAGCAGGGTGGGGGAAAAATAGATAAATCAAAAACTGTAGCATATACCTTCTGAAATACATAGATCCAGAAAAATAAAATTAAGTTCTCATTTTTTAACTGTAGTGCAATAAAACTAGAAGTTAATAAAATGTTCAATCTCATGCCTTAAATCAACAATGTGAGTGAGTGAGTGAAGTCACTCAGTCATGTCCAACTCTTTGCAAAACCATGGACTGTAGCCTACCAGCCTCCTCCATCCATGGGATTTTCCAGGCAATAATACTGGAGTGGGTTGCCATTTCCTTCTCCAGGAGATCTTCCTGACCCAGGAACTGAACCCAGGTCTCCCGCATTGTAGGTAGACGCTTTACCATCTGAGCCACCAGGGAAGTCCCGCAAATCAACAAAATATCCATTAAATAGCCTTTGGAAATTATAAGAGAAACGACAAAGTAAGTATTTAGAATTGAACAATGAAATTCATACTATGTGTTAAAGTTTGTGAGGTAATCTGAAGCAATATTTATGGAGACACACAGCTTTGAATACATTTATTTGGGGATAAGAAATATTGATTAAAATATAGCTAAGCAAGAAGGTGAAAAAGGTAAGAAAATATGCTCCAAAGGAAGGAAATAATAAATGAAAAAAAGGGGAAATTCAACTAAACAGAATTTTTTAAAAAATAGAGTTCAGTTCAACTCAGTCCAGTTGCTCAGTCATGTCTGACTCTTTGGGACCCCATGAATCACAGCATGCCAGGACTCCCTGTCCATCTCCAACTCCCGGAGTCTACTCAAACTCATGTCCATCAAGTAGGTGATGCCATCCAGCCGTCTCATCCTCTGTTGTCCCCTTTTCCTCCTGCTCTCAATCCCTCCCAGCATCAGGGTCTTTTCCAATGAATCAACTCTTCACATGAGGTGGCCAAATTATTAGAGTTTCAGCTTTAGCATCAGTCTTTCCAATGAACACCCAGGACTGATCTCCTTTAGGATGGACTGGTTGGATCTCCTTGCAGTCCAAGGGACTCTCAAGAGTCTTCTCCAACACCACAGTTCAAAAGCATCAATTCTTTGGCACTCAGCTTTCTTCACAGTCCAACTCTCACATCCATACATGACCACTGGAAAAACCATAGCCTTGACTAGACGGACCTTTGTTGGCAAAGTAAT
>SJYX01001424.1:342949-363733 GCA_006410675.1 Oreotragus oreotragus
AAAAAAAAAAAAAAAGACTAGTAATACATACACCTTTCCTATTCATTGTAGACTCCTATGTCTTTAGGGTTAAGAAAGAACTGAGTGTGGAGCACAGTCTTTTATCACTGAAACACCGCAAAATTTATCAGAATCCTTTCATGTTCTATCTCCTTCTTAGCCAGCTAACTCTGTTGCTCTGTAAAGTTCTCAATGGCTACAAGTCAAAATTGGCTGACTGTCTCCACGTTCAGCAGCACTGTATTTCCTATCAGAAATGAATCCACAGTTGTGTTTTCAAAAACAGACCTGGTCTTGTTACTTGCGTCTCCCTTTAACAATTGCTTAGTATAAAAAATAGCTTTGGCTTACTAACAGAGAACCCTCCAAGCCCTCAGGGTCTGTGTTCTCCTACAGCAAAGATGGTTGGATAGCATCACTGATTCAATGGACATGATCTTGGGCAAACTCCAAGAGATGATGAGGGACAGGGAAGCCTGGCGTGCTGCAGTCCATGGGAATGCAGAGTTGGACATGACTTAGCAACGGAACAACAGTGAAAATGGCCAAGTGCTCTATCACTCATCTAGATAAAAGAAAACCTAAAACTAACCTTTGCTTTAGGTGAACAAGCACTGATGTTTTCACTTTACTAGAGCAAGTGTATAAAATTGTAAGCAATGATAGCAACAAAAACAAACTATTTAGGGGAAAGAGGCTAAACACCACAGTATAGCTATAAAGTATCTTCCTTAATAAAATGTATCTTACATTCAGGGTCTGCTTCACAGCTTTACAGCTAGTGCAGTCCTTGGGGGTCTCATGTTCAGAAAAATCCTGCTGGGGGTTTAATGGTCTATGATGGGGGTTTAATGGCCTAGAGTGGCCATCATGAAGTTCTTCAAGCTCTGGCCTACCACTGCTGCCACTGTCTCTCTGAGGTACAGTTTGAATTGGCTGGAGGGGGACACATCTCCCTCCTCCAACTGCTCTCCCTGCCCCCCGACAGGGTCCAGGTCAGCCATGCACCACTCTACACACAGCGTGACAGTGGACTCAATGGATGACTCCACAGGATCTTTCTCTGAATTGCCCCCAGGTATAAAGTGAGGCCTGGCTCAGGACCCCACCTATAGTAAAGTGGCCAGGAGCAGCTCTGTATGAAAAGGAGAGTGACTTTCCTAACCCCAGCTGGGGCCCCATACTTTCATTGTGGCCTGCTGCTGCTGCTAAGTTGCTTCAGTCATGTCCGACTCTGTGTGACCCCACAGACGCACATAGAATCCCTGTTCCTGGGATTCTCCAGGCAGGAAAACCCAGGTATCAAGTGAGGCCTGGCTCAGGACCCCACCTACAGTAAAGTGGCCAGGAGCAGCTCTGTATGAAAAGGAGAGTGACTTTCCTAACCCCAGCTGGCGCCCCATACTTTCATTGTGGCCTGCTGCTGCTGCTAAGTTGCTTCAGTCATGTCCGACTCTGTGTGACCCCACAGACGCACATAGAATCCCTGTTCCTGGGATTCTCCAGGCAGGAACACAGGAGTGGGTTGCCATTTCCCTCTCCAGTGGATGAAAGAGAAAAGTGAAAGTGAAGTCGCTCAGTTGTGTCTGACTCTTCGTGACCCCATGGACTGCAGCCCACCAGGCTCCTCCATCCATGGGACTTTCCAGGCAAGAGTACTGGAGTGGGTTGCCATTGCCTTCTCCTGGGCCCTACCAATTATGTAGCTATCTCTGCCAAAATCCTTCCAGGATCAGTACTAGAAGGGAAACTTTCCTGGTGGGAAAAAGAAGCTGACCAAGTAATATGACTCTGTTCCTCTGAGTCTGATCTTCTTGACGGTCTCCCACTGGGGTCCGTAGAGCCACAACACACTGGCCTCTGGGGTATACTTCACCCTTCTCTACTCTGCAGGTTCAAGCAATTCTGTTTACGCTACTTAGTGCAACAGAACCAAGCCAGACATTTCCAATGGGATTTGTTGAATAGTAAAGAAAATGGAAAAATAAACACAAACTGCACAAGGAATAGAAACCGTCCATCTGACAGAAAAAAGACCATGGTCCCAGGACAGCACTTATTCTTAGGAAGCCTGTGATTCAACCATGCCACACATCAGCCCATTCTACTCCCCTCACCTCTCCACAAACTTGCCTTTTAGACTTTTATTATTATTTTTTTTTTTGCCCTTAATTCTTTAAATTTTCCTAGGTTTCTCTCAAAGAAACCTCTCTCATCTCTGGAAGACTAATACCAGGAATCAAGTCGTACTTCAAAGAAATACTACTTCCTCAAAAAATAAGTTTTAGCTTGATAGGCCCACTACATGAGGATAGCCATATTTTAAGAAAGTACAAAATTTTATTTCATTCATATGCTGGGAAATAAGTGATATAGTAGCAAAAGTATTGTTCCTTAGTGTTGAAATTGTTTGGACATTTCTACATTCAAATTGTTGGGTAGTCAGAATAGAAAAAGGAGTCCAAAATGGCAGCAGCTAAAAGACAAAGAAAGGGGGAACGCCTGCAAAAGGGGAACAAAGGAAAAATCTGAGGACCCCAGAGTGGGAAATTGAGGTGAAACAAACACCACCCCCTTCCTGATCTATGATGGGTACTATCCCTAATTTGCATACGGCAGGCTGGAGGGGTGGAGTGAAAGACAAAAAGTATAAAAAGAGGGAGCCAAGATGCATTGAGGCCACTCCTTCAGGGTCGCCAGCCCTCACACCTTGGGGGTGCACTATCCTTTGTTTACCAAATAAAGCTCTGAGCTAAAATCGAACTATAATACTGGTCGAGGTTTCAAGTATTTGCTGCCATGAGACTGAATCAAGAAAATTTCACACTCTCCTGACAAAATGAAGATGTGTTCTACAGATTCTCTAAAAAAGTCACGACGGTATCAGAGGGAAGTAATGTGTTCAAACTTCCTCCTGGAGCCCTGACATTCTGCTATTCCTAAAAGCTTTATATTCTATTTAATTCCTGATTGACTTTTTTCTGAAATTTACGACCTAATTATGGGAGTATCTGATGACTCTTGTTCTTTTGGGTTTCATAGCATGCTAATTTTTTTTTTTTTTCATCTTTCTTCTTCATGCAATTGGTTGACCTGTGGCTATAACAGACTTTTCATGTCAGCTTTTCTAATAAAAGGCAAAGCTCTGCTCACTCATTTCCAAATTCTCGTAGATGCATAAATTTTGGATTTCACAAGATATTTCTTTTGAGTGAATTTAAAACCTACAAATGATTGTCAATTTTTTTTTATTAATTAAAGACATTTAAAAGTAAAATTTCCTAACAATATTTCATAAAGGAAAGGACATTTTAATTCTGAAGGAATCCTTTTAACTTAACTGATTGAATTAAGCGACAAATTCAGTCATTCTCATTTCTCTGGGAAACACTGAAGTAGAACATCAAAGAACATCACCAAGCAGCCTCCTGAATTAGAGGTATAGCAACATTTTTAAATTCTTAATAAATATTTCCTTCTAAGCTTTTCATCCACTTTAAACATTTCTGCAAGTTTTATGAACTTCTACATATGACAATACATGAAATTCAAGAGTATGAACTCTGTGGCTTTTCAAAGTCATCCTAAATTTAAAAACCTTTGAAGTAAACATTTAATTATGCCTTAAAAAAAAAAAAACTGCTAATAACATTATACAGAAAGTGCCATTGTCTTCTCTTGAATTTTTATGTTCAAAACTTTTATTTATAAAATAGAATGCCACATATTAAATAACTGAAGATATACACACAGGTTATTTCCAATATCTGTGACATTGCTTTATAACTAATGACTTAATTTGACAAAGTAAGCCTATAGTCTTATCACATAATATTAGTATAAACATTTCTGCTCTTTAATAAGCTTTCTTCTACATTTAATTCCCCTTGGAAAATCTACTTTGTATATACACAAACACAGATGAAAATATGTGCAGTTCAGTTCAGTTCAGTCACTCAGTCATGTCCGACTCTTTGCGACCCCATGAATCGCAGCACGCCAGGCCTCCCTGTTCGTCATCATCTCTCAGAGTTCACTCAGACTCACGTCCATCGAGTCCGTGATGCCATCGAACCATCTCATCCTCGGTCATCCCCTTCTCCTCCTGCCCCCAATCCCCCCGCCCCAGCATCAGAGTCTTTTCCAATGAGTCAACTCTTCGCATGAGGTGGCCAAAGTACTGGAGCTTCAGCTTTAGCATCATTCCTTCCAAAGAAATCCCAGGGTTGATCTCCTTCAGAATGGACTGGTTGGATCATGTTAAAATTCTGAAAAAGTTCTTTGCCTAANCTCTCCCCATGAACATAAAGCACAGATGACTACAAAGACGCAGCATTTACATAGTCTAATGATTCCCATGTATAGATGTAGATGCGCATGCCAAGAAGTTTGGCATTCCATTTCAGAAACTGATTTAATAAGATGGTGACAAGTGAAGTGTGTACATGGTCAGTCCCATGATAACCCAGACATTTCTATTCTCGTGTCCGGAAAATCAAGTCATTCATTCTCCATTACCAATGTGTTTCAGAGCAACATGGAAATAATGGGCAAACTGCCACACACTGAATTTGCTAAAATCAGTCCCATGGTATAAATAGAAAGCAGAGCCATAACCACTACTAATGCATTATGATAGTCGAAGAGAATGACACAAATCTTAAACCTCCTGTTTCTTGAAGCTTACTCTAGGGGCTTGACAAACATCAATAAACAAGCACCAGAAAGAATCAATTTGGCTTGCCACTTGAATTATGAGTTCTTCCAGATATCCACAAAGATTATCCTGCTAATGTAAATTGTCTCCGGTTAAACTTTAAAAGGATGCGGGTTTTCCCTGCCATGCAATACATTCTTGTTTACAGTATATCTGTGTACTAGAGTGCTGCTTATCTAGGAAAACTATCTACACAGGAAATGAAACAAGATTAGAAATTCCCATTGGGTCTTCCTACTTTTTAATCAGTATCTAAAGGGGGTTGCATAATTGGGGGTTTTATAAACATCAGTCATGAAGAACTGATCTCACACTGTGGAATCACTAACAAGTATATGCCAGGATACAACGCATCTAACATACAACCATGAGAGTGTATATCTGGAGTTTACCACCAATCATCTAGCCTTAAGGAGGGTGGCTAGAGTCACACACTCAACACACTCTTGGTTTTCTTCTGTTTCTGTTTCCAACATTATGTCACTTTTAATCCATCTAAAACCCGGCACTATGAGACTTCATGGCTGATGGCCTCACAGACTCAGCACAACACCTGATTTCCATCCTGGCTTTCCCCATCAGACTTGGTATTCCTACCTGCTACCCTTGTCATACTCATTCATCAATCCATATTTTCCCATAAGTATTTACTGAACCTGATTCTGTGTTTCTTGGTAGGTACTGAAAATATATTGGAGAGCAAGGCACCAATGTTAGACCCCAGCTTTCCCTAACAGATCAAGCTTTAGCCTAGTTCCTCCAGCAATACCCCCTCAGTCTTGAAAGGTTCAAGAGGGCCACTTGGCCCACTACCCTGATACAGATCACGACACAAGCATCACAGCCAAGCTGACCCTGCTCCATTAGCAGAGACATAGAGAAGGTCTGTAGAATGTCAGGGCCCCTGCCCTAGTTGGCCCTTCAGCATCTTACACTGCACTGTCTCTTCTTGGTGTCAATGAAGGTTCTACAAAGATTTGCAGCCACTCAGCCTGCAACAGCTCAAAGCTCAGTGCCTAAACTTTGGTAGAAGAATTGTATTGCTCTTAGCTAATTTTTATTTATTTATATAATTTCTGCTATTAATGACTTTGCATAAATCTGTGCCATTCTGGGAATGAGGAAAGGAGTCTCTTTGGTACCACTCATTCCCTTTCTACAATAGTTTTTTGCTTCCAAGGAAGACGGATCTATATGGGGGAAGTTATTAGCTATAGAAAGGAATGTCTTTTCAGAGGAATTATCTGGAAGTTCACTCCCATTACTCACAAGCCCTGTTCTTTCTCTCTCCAAATGTCCTTTCAAAAGAAAATAAGAACTAAAAACTCTGGTTACTAAACCCACTATATAGACTTAGATAATTGCTGTTTAACTTCTGCTTACCCACAACATGCTGTTTACACTCACCTAGTGAAAGTTCAGTTCAGTTCAGTTCAGTTCAGTCACTCATTCATCTCCAACTCTTTGCAACCCCATGAATCACAGCACACCAGGCCTTCCTGTCCATCACCAACCCCCAGAGTTCATGCAAACTCACGTCCATTGAGTCAGTGATGCCATCCAGCCATCTCATCCTCTGTCGTCCCCTTCTCCTCCTGCCCCCAATACCTCCCAGCATCAGAGTCTTTTCCAATGAGTCAACTCTTCACATGAGGTGGCCAAAGTACTGGAGTTTCAGCTTTAGCATCATTCCTTTCTAAGAACACCCAGGGCTGATCTCCTTTAGAATGGACTGGTTGGATGGACTGGTTCCATGCAGTCCAAGGGACTCTCAAGAGTCTTCTCCAACACCACAGTTCAAAAGCATCAATTCTTCGGCACTCAGCTTTCTTCACAGTCCAACTCTCACATCCATGCATGACCACTGAAAAAACCATAGCCTTGACTAGACGGACCCTTGTTGGCAAACTAATGTCTCTGCTTTTGAATATGCTGTCTAGGTTGGTCATAACTTTTCTTCCAAGGAGTAAGCGTCTTTTAATTTCATGGCTTCAGTCACCATCTGCAGTGATTTTAGAGCCCAACAAGATAAAGTCTGACACTGTTTCCACTGTTTCCCCATCTATTTCCCATAAAGTGATGGGACCAGATGCCATGATCTTCATTTTCTGAATGTTGAGCTTTAAGCCAACTTTTTCACTCTCCACTTTCACTTTCATCAGGAGGCTCTTTAGTTCCTCTTTATTTTCTGCCATAAGGGTGGTATCATCTGCATATCTGAGTTTATTGATTTCTCCCGGCAATCTTGACTCCAGCTCATGCTTCTTCCAGCCCAGCGTTTCTCATGATGTATTCTGCATATAAGTTAATTAAGCAGGGTGACAATATACAGCCTTGACATACTCCTTTTCCTATTTGGATCCAATCTATTGTTCCATGTCCAGTTCTAACTATTGCTTCCTGACCTGCATACAGTGAAAGTAGCTTCACGTTAGTGTCAAGTGAAGAAAATCATCAACAGTTAAGGAAGTTTAGTGTGGACTACACACATCAAAAGTATATGAAGTTCCAAGTAGAAACTGGGGACAGAAGAAAGTTTCTAAAGTTTCTAAAGCATCCCAATGAATGGTCTGTGTTCAGAATTTCTAACAAATCTGTACAAAATTTTTGCTATAAATGAAATGCTGCGGTCAGATATCAATCTTTTCCTTCAATTTTCTCCCAATTGCATTAAGGTCCAATATTGAATTAATCTGTTTTATACAGGCAAATGCATTTGGCACCCTAACACTGAATCAAACCATCTAAGTGCATCACCCTCCACAGTATCTGAAATTATGTGGATGTCACCTCATGCAGTAGAAGAGTTTCTTCTGGGCAGAGTGCTGAAGGGGAGGAATTGTTTGTAAAATAAAATAAAATAACAGAAAAAATCTACTCTTTATAATATCAAGAATTCTCTAGCTATAAACCTGTGTTCTCTTTACCTCTATGGAATTCAAAAATTCTCTGACACACTATCAGGATAATGTTTCTCCTTTCTCATCTACTAGGGTGATAAAATTATACTTGCCTAGCCTATGCTCAATGTACCAAGTCGCTTTAGTCGTGTCTGACTCTTTGCGACCTCACGGACTGTAGCCCTCCAGGCTCCTCTGTCCAAGGGATTCTCCAGGCAAGATTACTGGAGTGGATTGCCATGCCCTCCTCCAGAGAATCTTCCCAACCCAGGGATTGAACCTGCATCTCAGTCTCCTGCATTCGCAGGCAGGTTTCTTACCTCTAGCGCCACCTGGGAAGATTGCCCTAAACACAGCTAATGAAAATGAAATGAGATAATACACGTGGAAATGCTCTGGAAAGCATCAAGTGCTATTTGTACTTAAGAGGAAATAATGTTGGTGTTAGTGTTGGTCCTAGTGGTGGGGGTATGACAAGTTCTCTGGCAAGGTTTCCAAATTTAGGGACCACAGAGCAATAGTTCTATGGGAAGTCCCTTGGAAAGAGGGATTAGTATGGGGTTGGTCCTGTAAGTCAAACAATCTTAGGAAACACTATGTATAGTGTGTTTACCTTTTAGAATATGAAAAAACACGTTAGCCATGGAAGGCTTGGAATAGCCATGTGATAAAGAAATCTATCTAATTTTAATAATCCAGGATTTCTGAAACATAATGGATTGGACATATTTTTTCATATACCTAACACCTACTAATATTCCAAGACACCAGAGTCCCACAGAATATTATTATTATTCAAAGAGAACAGAAAATTAGATTCTCATCTGGACCAAATGCTCATAATATCCAGTTATCACAGAGGGTCTGAAAATGAGAAGTAATGAGTAACAGGCCAACTCCTTCCTCTTGTGAGACCCTATGCGAACAGCATGAAAGATGAGATTTTTAATTTATGAGTAAAGGCAGATACTGACTTCTTCAAAAATTAAGACCTAGGATGCAACCTAAAAAGAGGGCCCCAAGTACTTCCAATCACTACAGATGCTATTAATACTTCTGTCACAAAGAGAAATAGTCAGATGCAAATATATTCATGGATTTTATAGGTGTATCATCTTCATAGTCTCAAAAGGGACATAAATCAACAAGCGTTTATTGAGGCAGTCAGCCCTATGCTGGTACTTGGAGTTACACTCTTTCTTGCATTCAAGAGATGTTTTGACTTCTCGGTTGGAGAAACTTATAATCTAGAAAGCAGAAGTGAAGACAAGATTCCACAAATTAAAACAGAAAGCAATATCCATTTGTGATGATAAACACATAATTCATCTTCAGAAATATCTAGTAGGAACCCTTCTGGTCTAGTCATAGAGAAAGTGGGGAATGGGGAAAGACATCTGATCCTGAACAGGGTTCCTCCACATGGCGAGATGCAATCCGAGTACTCACCTAAATCTCTGGTAATAAACGCAGCACAGAAAGTCAAATCCAAATGAAGGGTCCAGAAAGGGTACAAAAGACATACAACAAGACGAAATTTAATGAAAAAGTAGGAAAATGAAGACATTGGAACATTGAAGAAATGAGGACAGTGAAAAACAGGATGAAACCAAGATAGTATGAAACAGATGCCTTTTCCAAAAATCCAACAGGACCAAATCTATAAATAACAAGTTACAAGAGTTTCATGGAATCAGGTCACTTTTTGCACGGATATTTAAGCCTTGCTTCTTAACAGGCCATTTCTCTTCCCATTCCCTTACATAGGCATCTAAAGCCCATTTAACCACATATTAATAACTTTGGTGTCTTTAATGTGATCTTGCAAACAGACTTGCCTATTTTCTTATGCATAGAGTGAAACTCCAGGATTGTGAATTTCCTTCTAGGAAAACAAGTGGACTAACAGATGAAGAGATCTGGTATTGGCACACTGAGTGTGCTCACAAAATAATACAGTGGCCCTAAGCACAAATTATAAGGGGCAACCATTATATGTCCACATTTAGGAAAAAAAATCTGTGAATAATATAGAAGCCAAGATTGACAGGTACCTCCTTAGCACAGTGTGCAGCACTTCAGTCTCATAATCTGAAGGTCCTGAGTTCGAAGCTCAGAGGAGACAACACAAAGTGTTTGTGTTTCCCTGATAAAGAGTCCACCTACAATGCAGGAGACCCTGGTTTGAGCCCTGGGTTGGGAAGATCCCTTGGAGAAGGGAATGGCTAGCTACTCCCCTATTCTTGCCTGGAGAATCCCATGGACAGAGGAGCCCAGTAGGCTACAGTCCATGAGGTTGCAGAGTCAGACTTCAGGACTAACACTGTCAAAGTAGAATTCTAAATTCTCCCCCTTGTTGTCATGGAGGTTCTCAAAGGCTATCTTAGAAAGGATTTCCTTTAAGGGAAACAGATGGAACCAGATGCCCTGAGATAGCATCCATTACAGAGCATCCAAAGATACGTAGCACCGATTACTTTGCAGCTCTAGGGCTTGCCAAGAGCCTGGGACTCTGATAACCAGCCCATTGCTGAGGAAGGTTAGTAGCCCACAGTAGATGTTTTGGAGTCCAAGTCCAATAGACCTGTTCTGGCACCGTAGTAGGCCATGAGAGCTTCCTAGAGCCATGGGCTGGGGCCAAGTGCTGATTTGGATCAGTGTTGATGTTCATGGTGATGTCAGATACATATTTTACTCTCCTTCCCCCACAGAAATGTGTCTCTCCACACTGGGCTGCCTAGGCTTGGTGAAGGGATGATGGGGTAATGCGAAAATGTCATTCTTATTCTCTTCAGTGAATCTTTTCTTATTTCTGTGTTCCACTCAAGTTCTGTCAACCCTTGCCTGAAATCTCTAGCTCTTGTGAAGGTATTTTCTTCATGGATAGTTACTCAAATTTATATTTCTGGGAGAGACAAATAATAGAAATTCCAATACCATCATCTTGCTGATGTCACTTTCAGGGATTAAATAATTTAAGAATAACTAGAACTCAGTTATAGAGAAAGTAGCTAGCCAAAACCCAATAAGGAGGTCAGAATCTCTAGCTTTCTGGCTGGGATTTCAGGTTAGACCTCACATTCCATGAGAGAAGAAGCAAAGTGAAAGCGGACAGTATATCCAAGTACCAGAATATGAGCAGGCTAGTTACACGTGATGGAGGTCACACAGGGTACTGAAGCACAACACAGTAGCCCCACACTATGCTCCAGACCCTTATGCAATAATAGGAAGCCTGGAGTGCTTCATCTCATACTTGTAAGAAGAGAGTGAGAGACGGAGGGATTCTAAATCTCGCTGGATTGTGATGAGCCTGCAAATGACATACATAATTACAGACCATGGGTGGAAGTAGGGCAGGCAGGTCTTGACAATAGTAGTATTTCTTCTGAGCTAAGTGCTACCTGGAAACTCTTTCCCCACAACTCCAAATTCTTTTCTCTCCAGGTGGTTTCATGTCTTTTATTTTTAAAACTTTTCTTAACCACCTCACCTCCAACTCTTCCATTAGCAGCTGAGGTCTTTTCTTGTTAACCATTTCATTTCCCTAACATGTGGCCTACATAATTTGCTTGTGTTAGGGCTGGGAAAAGTGAGAAAAAAAGACCTGAGCAAACTCTAAGCATAATAATACAGAGTCCAGAAAGAAACAAAGTATGGCAAAGTGTAACATCAGAATAAGATAGAAAGGAAAATAGCAAGTAACCACAAGAGGATTAGGTGGTAGATACTCTGACTGTGGAATGGTGGCAGATACCTGAGATACAAGTGTATATCATAAATTCTAAGAAATCAGCAACTGGCAGCTTATTTTGGAAGAATTTTTGGAAGGGGGGAAAATGTGAAAATTGTCTGGACTTATACAAGTAAGTCTAATAAGAATCAAGAATTTTCATATACTATTTAGAAATTCATGGTTATGTGGTTATAGAAATCTTAAAATGCTACATGTGGGTCATACAAAATTTTAAACAGATTTGTCCTGTGAATAAGGAGTTTAAGTTCAAGCTGAATTTTTATGAGGAGAAATTGGCTAGAATTATCTACCCTAGAGCCTAAAGAGGAAATTTAGATAGTCAGTGATGTATTTGTGAAAATAGGAACTAAAGAATTTTATCCCATTTTCATATGCTAAAGGCACAAAGCTTAGTTTTAGCAAAAAAGTTATAAGTTTAGTGTTTTATAACCTCCCATTTCTTGTATATCTACAACCTGTCTTCCTTTACCATTATTTCTATCCTCAAGACCAGGTCCTTCATATTTCAGTCAAAAGTTGAATTCCATGAAGGCCCACATTCTTTCAAAGTATCCTATACATCTACATGAAGAACTATGAACAGAGTATCTATTTGCATAGTTCCTGAAGAACTATGGATGGAGGTTTGTAACATTGTACAGGAGGTGCATCCCCAAGAAAAAGAAATTGCAAAAGGGCAAAATGGTTTGCAGAGGCCTACAAACAGCTGAGCAAAGAAGCGAAAGGCAAAGGAAAAAAGGAAAGATATATCCATCTAAATGCAGAGTTCCAATGAATAGCAAGGAGAGATAAGAAAGCCTTCCTAAGTGATCAGTGCAAAGAAACAAAGAAAAACAGTAGAATGGGAAAGACTAGAGGTTGCTTCAAGAAAACTAGAGATACCAAGAGAACATTTCATGCAAACACGGGCACAAAAAAGGACAGAAATGGTATGGACCTAACAGAAGGAAAAGATATTAAGAAGAGGTGGCAAGAATATACAGAAGAACTATACAAAAAAGATCTTGAGCCAGATAACTTGAGTAGATAACATGATGGTGTGATCACTGACCTAGAGCCAGACAACCTGGAGTCCAAAATCAAGTGGGCCTTAGGAAGTTATCACCATGAACATAGTGGAGGTGATGGAATGCCAGCTGAGCTATTCCAAGTCCTAAAAGATGATTCTGTGAAAGTGCTGCACTCAATATTCCAGCAAATTTGGAACATTTGGCAGTGGCCACAGGACTGAAAAATGTCAGTTTTCATTCTAATCCCAAAGAAAGGCACTGCCAGAGAATGTTCAAACTATCACACAATTGTATTCATCTCACACGCTATAAAGTAATGCTCAAAATTCTCCAGGCTAGGCTTCAACAGTACATGAACTATGAACTTTCAGATGTTCAAGCTGGATTTAGAAAAGGCAGAGGAACCAGAGATCAAATTGCCTACATCCACTGGATCACAGAAAGCAAGAGAATCCAAAAAAACATTTACTTTTGCTTCATTGACTATACTAAAGCCTTTGACTATGTGGATCACAACAAACTGTGGAAAATTCTTAAAGAGATAGGAGTACCAGACCATCTTCCTACCTCCTGAGAAATCTGTATGCAGGTCATGAAGCAGCAGTTAGAACCAGACATGGAACAACGGACTGGTTCCAAATTAGGAAAGGAGTATGTCAACGCTCTATATTATCACCCTGCTTATTTAACTTATATGCAGAGTACATCAAGCAAAATGCCAGACTAGATGAAGCACAAGCTGGAGTCAAGATTGCAGGGAGAAATACCAATAACCTCAGATATGTAGATGATATCACCCTTATGGCAGAAAGCAAAGAGAAACTAAAGAGCCTCTTGATCAAAGTGAAAGAGAAGAGTGAAAAAACCAGCTTAAAACTCAACATTCAAAAAATTAAGATCATAATATCCTGCCCCATCACTTCATGGCAAATAGATAGAGAACAATGGAAACAGTGACAGACTGTTTTTCTTGAGCGTCTGCAGATTGTGACTGCAGCCATGAAATTAAAAGAAGCTTGTGAAGAAAAGCCATGACCAACCTAGACAGCATATTAAAAAGCAGCGGCATTATTTTACCAACAAAGATCTGTATAGCCAAAGCTATGGTTTTTCCAGCAGGCACGTATAGATGTGAGAGTTGGACGCTAAAGAAAGCTGAGCACCAAAGAAATGATGCTTTTGAACTGTGAGTGAGTGAGTGAAGTCACTCAGTCGTGTCCAACTCTTTGCAACCCCACGGACTGTAGCCTACCAGGTTCCTCTGTCCATGGGATTTTCCAGGCAATAGTACTGGAGTGGATTGCCATTTCCTTCTCCAGGGGATCTTCCCAACCCAGGGATTGAGCCCGGGTCTCCCGCATTGTAGACAGACGCTTTACCATCTGAGCCACCAGGGAAGTCCTGTGGTGTTGGAGAATACTCTTGAGAGTCCCTTGGACAGCAAGGAGATCAAACCAGTCCATCCTAAAGGAAGTCAGTCCTGAATATTCACTGGAAGGACTGATGCTGAAGCTGAAACTCCAATACTTTGGCTGTCTGACACAAAGAACTGACTCACTGGAAAAGAACCTGATGCTGGGAAAGATTGAAGGCAGGAGAACGGGACGACAAAGCACGAGATGGCTGGATGGTTGGATGGCATCACCAACTTGGGGGACATGAGTTTGAGCAAGCTCTGGGAGTTGGTGATAGACAGGGTGGCCTGTCACGCTGCAGTCCATGGGGTCGCAAAGAGTTGGACATGACTGAGTGACTGAACTGAACTGATATATCTAGCTTCTTATCTCTGCTATGCAGATGAAAAAGAATGTTCAGAGTGATTAAATGACTAGTTTAAGATAATACAGATTTAAAGTTATAGAGTTCATTCCCTGGTATTCTGTCTTCTTTCCACCAATTATACATCCATTAATTCGTTTATTCATGTCTTTAATAAGTATTAAATACTATGCACAAAACTTCTGATTTTTGTACAGACCCCCATAACTTTTTCACTTATACTTTTCATTTAATCCCCATAATAAATCTCTGAGATGGATTAGTTATTAACCCCATTTTAACAGCTGATGAAGTTAAAGTTCAAAGAGATTAAGTCAAAATGTCTTAGGGCACCAGGTTTATTAAGTGTCAGGGCTGTAACTTGAATTTAGGTCCTCCAATGCAAAATTCAGTGAATTTCTCATTAGACAATGCTAAGGACACAAATCAACACATTGTTCCCACCATCACAAATGTTATCTAGTTGAAAACCAAGGACAGATTAAAGAACATATACACACAAAAATATAGACACTCTAAACAATATTTTAGGTGTCAATTAAATTATGTAGGCAGTAAGTGCCAAGGATTCAGACAGGAGAAGGATCCCTGATAACTAAGGAATCACTGAAAGCTTGATGGAAAGTGCAGACATTAACATAGACTTAAAAGAAAAACAGAATTTGGGTAGAAAAGGAGGAGGGGCTTTCTTGATATGAATAGTAACAAGGAAGTAGAAATACACATGACATGTTTAAGGGAAAATAAGTAGAGTATTAATAGTTGCCATTTATTGAAAGGTAACATGTCTTTGTGACTAAAAGCATAGCTTTTAAAGACAGACCTCCTGAGTTTGAAACATGATTTTACTGCTTAACAGCTGCTAAGAATTAATTAATTTCCCTATATTCACTTTTCTCATCTGTAAAATTGGGATAATATTACCTATTTCAGAGGATTGTTATAAGGATTAAATGAGTTTACAACAGTGTCAAGACACTATGTAAATTGAGTTAACTAAATAAAGAACTGAAATATTATAAATATACTGTAACCCAGGCACTGTATTAAGCACATTTCATTTAATCTTCATCATCTTATAAAGTATATATAGTTATCTCCATGTTATGGTAAGAAAACTAGAACAAAGAAAGTTAAATTTCTTAAGATCTCATAGCTGGTAATTTAAAATCTAAGATTCAAACACAAATGCAAAGCCTATGCTCTTACCCACTAAACTGATTCTTTCTTGTTCACTGTTCTGTCACTGAGTCATGTCTGACTCTTCACCACCTCATGAACTGCAGCACACCAAGCTTGCCTGTCTTTCACTACCTCCTAGAGTTTGTTTAAACTTCTGTCCACTGAGTTGGTGATGCCATCCAACCATCTCATCCTCTGTCGCCCCCTTCTCCTCCTCCCCTCAATCTTTCCCAGCATCAAAGTCTTTTCCAGTGAGTCAGCTCTGTGTATCAGGTGCCCAAAGTGCTGGAGCTTCAGCTTCAGCATCATTCCTTCCAATGANTGATGCCATCCAACCATCTCATCCTCTGTCGCCCCCTTCTCCTCCTCCCCTCAATCTTTCCCAGCATCAAAGTCTTTTCCAGTGAGTCAGCTCTGTGTATCAGGTGCCCAAAGTGCTGGAGCTTCAGCTTCAGCATCATTCCTTCCAATGAATATTCATGGTTAATTTCCTTTAGGATTGACTGGTTTGAGCTCACTGCAGTGCAAGAGTCTCAAGAGTCTTCCTCCTCTGGTACCATAATTTGAAAGAATTGATTCTTCAGTGCTCAGCCTTCTTTATGGTCCAACTCTCATGCCCATACATGACTACTGGAAAAACCATAGCTTTTGCTGTACAGACCTCTGTTGGCAAAGTGATATCTCTGCTTTTGAATACACTGTCTAGGTTTGTCATAGCTTTTCTTCTAAGGAGCTACCACCACTAAATCACTTCAGTCATGCCCAACTCTGTGCGACCCCATAGACGGCAGCCCACCAGGCTCTGCTGTCCCTGGGATCCTAACTATCTTTTAATTTCATGGCTGTAGTTACTGTCTGTAATGACTTTGGAGCCCAAGAAAAGAAAGTCTGTCACTGTTTCTACTTTCCCCTTCTATTTGCCATGAAGTGATGGAACCAGATGCCATGATCTTAGTTTTTGAATGGTGAAATGTAAGCCAGCTTTTTCACTCTCCTCTTTCACCCTCATGAAGAGGTTTTAGTTCCTTTTTGCTTTCTACATTAGGGTGATATCATCTGCATATCTGAGGTTGTTATTTCTACTGGCAATCTTGATTCCAGCTTGTGATTCATCCAGCCCAGCATTTTGTATAATATACTCGGCATATAAGTTAAATAAGCAGGGTGACAATATACAGCCTTCACATACTCCTTTACCAGTTTTGAAACTGAATTTTGAAATTAGGCTGACTCCTAAATCCATAGTTTACATTGGGTTAAATAGTGTTACATTCCACTGCCTAAATGTAGGTGTAGACATTCACATATATCCATAATCTCTTTGTGATTTACAACTGAAAGGTATTTAATGGCTAGAAAATGGAATCACATGTGTGATGGCTCTCGATTTAATAGCCCAACTCATTCCCCCCACCCAGATGCTATCCAAGACTAAAAAGCATTGCTGGAGAAAAATCACATAACCAGGGGGGATGCTACTACAAATTGATTATCTTCAACCTCAGCTGGGCTTGAAACGTGCCAGGCAGCTCCAGTCAGATAACTCTTCTATTCCTCTCAGTGGTTATTTTAAACTTTCACCACTCTTAAGTCTATACTTCTCCCCCATCCTACCAGCACTGACACCTCCTACTTCACACACACATGCTCAACAGATGACTTTTTCTGTATTTTGCTGGGAAAATAAATTTAAATGCAATCATGTAGGAATTTCTTAACTTCTCACCATCATGAATTTATTTGTAAACCCACTGATTTCTGTGTCTTTACCTTCTGGATCAGTAAAAAAGATGTCCTTATCTGTGTCTAAAGCTAATCTTTTTATCTCTGGATTTCCTCCCACATCTAAGATATTACTTCACCAAACAATTCTTCCCATTTCTAAATTTTCAGTCTTCCCTTCTCTATTGGCTCTTTCTCCTTAGCTCATTGCCTATTCTTTGAAATTCTCTTTTAACCCACACCTTCCCTTAACTACCCCCTCTTCCCTCTTCTTCCTTTCAAAGCTACTTGAAAGAAGACCTTTATATTCTTGAGTCTCTTCCTCTCTTCACCCATTCTTTTGAGTTTTCCTTGGACCACATGTTCACAGAATGAGATTAATCATAACCCTTGATTCATGAAACATTCATCATTACTTCATGCATGACCCATTTTTAATAAATCAGTTAGGTGGTCAGACAGCTTGCTCTGTCCATTTCTCTATCCTGTCTCAGACTTTTCCTTGTAGGTTTTCCTGAAAATCATTCCCTTCATGAATCTCATAACCTGAATTTTCATGTCAACTCAGCTTCTAGAAAACCTGACCAAAGATACTAATAATGATAAAACAGAAAGATTAAAGAAAAAAAAAAGCTTGAAACATCAGTGACATCTTGGATTCATCACATTAATCCTGGACTATTTAATTCTAGATTTCTTATTAAGTAAGAAAAATAACTGACTGTTTAAGCTCCTGTAGCTGAGTTTCTCAGACTTGTACCTGAGCATAGTGCCCAAATGATCCACTCCCAAGCCTAGCTTCTCCAGTCCAGATCAGTCTTCTAAATTTTAGATACACACACTAAATACTTTAGTAATATCTCCATTTATTACCTCAAACTTGACCAAAACTGGAATCAAATTTCTCCCCAAACATATATTTCTTTATATATTTTTAATAACAGTGAATGTCACCCCAAACTGTTCACTTGACTCATACAAAATCCCAAATTACAAACAGAAGCCTGCATTCCCTACCATTCCCGTTCGCATCTCTCCTCTATTATGTTCCCCTATACCACTGCTCCCGGAGAAGGCAATGGCACTCCACTCCAGTACTCTTGCCTGGAAATCCCATGGACAGAGGAGCCTGGAAGGCTGCTGTCCATAGGGTCGCTGAGGGTCGGACTCGACTGAGCGACTTCACTTTCACTTTTCACTCTAATGCATTGGAGGAGGAAATGGCAACCCACTCCAGTGTTCTTGCCTGGGAAATCCCAGAGATGGGGGAGCCTGGTGGGCTGCTGTCTATGGGGTTGCACAGAGTCAGACACGACTGAAGTGACTTAGCAGTAGCACACTACTGCTCCAGGTTGTTTCAATCGTGAGTCCAGTCCTGTGGATTCTGTTTCATAAACATACCTCAGATATATTGTTCCCTCACCATTTCCACAGCCAATGCCACTGCCATACCCTCAGCATTTTGCTCTTGGACAACAGCCTTTCACCTGGTCTGTTTTCCTCCTATCTTGATCTTCTCCGATTCATTACTTACCCACACTTCTACCAAAGGACTTTGTTTTGGAGGAAGCAAAAAAATGTTCTCTCTTTCCACAAATAGTATGTGTGGTAAAATAGGATAAATTTGAAGTGGTTGTTTCCTAAAAGAAAAGGAGAGAAACAATGTGGAAGAAATGAGCTAAATTTTGCCTTTGGTTGGACAAGATAAAGATTAAGGATACGTGTCAGAATAAGAGGAAGCATACATTAAGCTAATTCAGCAGAAGCAGACACTTTGAGCCAGAAGGCCTAGGAAATTCAACACCCCCTTCTCTTCCCTTGGTTTTCCACCAAATCCCTAGAAAGACTGGGAAAGACACAGAACTTCCTCCTCTTGTGGCTTGAACTTCCAGCAAACTTCATTTGACTCTCAAATGTCCTCGTACCTTGCTGACTGCTGAGTTACAACCCAAATCTGATAACATTATTTCTCTTTTTAGTATTTTCAATAAGAAACTCAAGAAAAATGCAAGCATTTTAGTTTATCCCACTGATTCAGCTATAGCAGACCACCCAGAGTTTACTACACCACCCTACCTAGGTCATGCTTTTCCATGCTTAATGGCACCCCACCCCAGTACCCTTGCCTGGAAAATCCAATGGACGGAGTAGCCTGGTGGGCTGCAGTCCATGGGGTCGGTAACAGTCGGACAGACTGAGCGACTCCACTTTCACTTTTCTCTTTCCTGCATTGGAGAAGGAAATGGCAACCCACTCCAGTGTTCTTGCCTGGAGAATCCCAGGGACGGGGAAGCCTGATGGGCTGCCAACTATGGGGTCACACAGAGTCGGACACGACTGAAGTGACTTAGCAGCAGCAGCAGCATGCCTTTCTGCAGGCTGTTCGCCATGTCTGGCACACCATTTTGTTCTATCCTTTCTTCTTTGCTGATAAATTCTATTTGCCTAAACAATGCAGTTCAAGCTTTTTCTGACCTACCAAGTGTAAATGCCCTTCAACTGGATTTGAGTATCACTGTAGGTGAACTTCTGTTCAAGCATTTCTAAAATTATATAGGCTTCCCTGGTGGCTCAGGGGTTAAAGCATCTGCCTGCAATGCAGGAGACCTGGGTTCGATCCCTGGGTCGGGAAGATCCCCTGGAGAAGGAAATGGCAACCCACTCCAGTATTCTTGCCTGGAGAATCCCATGGACAGAGGAGCCTGGTGGGCTACACTCCACAGGGTCACAAAGAGTCGGATACGACTCAGTGACTTCACTCACTCATAGTAACAATGATGAACTCTATAAGAGAAGAAAATATAACTTTGTGTTCCCAGAACAGCTCTCAGCCTCATACACAGTAAGTAGTAAGTATCCTCTTTCCAAAGTTTGCTTAATGTGTGTGTATGTGTTTTGTTTTCTTGCTACCATTTATGAAGGATTTACTATTTGTCAGCCTCAATAATAAGGACTTTATGTATATTTTTTAATCTTCACAAAACCCTATGAATTAAAAACTTTTATTAGTAATATCCATTTTATAAATGGGTAAAGTTTGAACAGAGAGGTTTAGTGATGTATACAAGTTCACACAGCTAATGACTAAACAGATGTCAGCAAGCTACATACATATTAGTAACAATAAACATTTGTAAAAGTCAAAGTAGAAATGGCTGCATGAGAAAACACATATGTACACTAAAAACTATACTCATTTATTCACCTGACAAATATTTAATGAAGAGAGTTGGGTAGGAGATGGGAATCATGTAGCCATACTTCAGTTTCTCTAGTTCAGTTCAGTTCAGTCGCTCAGTCGTGTCCGACTCTTTGAGACCCCATGAATCACAGCACGCCAGGCTGCCCTGTCCATCACCATCTCTCGGAGTTCACTCAGACTCACGTCCATCGAGTCCGTGATGCCATCCAGCCATCTCATCCTCTGTCGTCCCCTTCTCCTCCTGGCCCTAATCCCTCCCAGCATCAGAGTCTTCTCCAATGAGTCAACTCTTCACATGAGGTGGCCAAAGTATTGGAGTTTCAGCTTTCACAACATTCCTTCCAAAGAAATCCCAGGGTTGATCTCCTTCAGAATGGACTGGTTGGATCTCCTTGCAGTCCAAGGGACTCTCAAGAGTCTTCTCCAACACCACAGTTCAAAAGCATCAATTCTTTGGCGCTCAGCCTACTTCACGGTCCAACTCTCACATCCATACATGACTACAGGAAAAACCA
>SJYX01001425.1:0-17003 GCA_006410675.1 Oreotragus oreotragus
TCTATCACCTGTTGATACTGGTTACCTGGAGAACCCTGACTTATACAGGGTACCACTCTGATTGGCTAACCCACTGCCTTGATTTGGCCACATCACTACTGGGAAGAGACCCAGAGTCCATTACAAGGCCAGAGCAGATAGCAATGACCTTTTTGTTTCTCTCTTTTGAGTCACTTGCCATGAGAGAAGTGTCAGCCGTCTCACTCATTCTCCTTAGCTCCTTCCTCTCGTGTGGTTGGAATTCTATCTTGTCCATCAGAGCTGGCTGAAGGGCTGGGTCCGCTGTCTATTTCTCCAGAGGGTTGGAGGCTGTAGAGGTCAATGAGTCTTCTCTCCCTTATTTCTTAGGGACTCTACAAATCAATTCAGAAAACTCTGGCTGGGGCTGTGGTTGGATTCTGTGAAGTACACAGAAGAAGAAGCAAAAAGCCAGCTTTGGTATAAAACTAATATGAGAGGACTAAGCCCAGCTTCATGCCAAATAGAAGAGAAAAAAGTGGAACCAGTGACAGATTTTATTTTCCTGGGCTCCAAAATCACTGCAGACAGGGACTGAAACCACAAAATTAAAAGACTATTGCTCCTTAGAAGAAAATCTATGACAAACCTTAGACAGCATATTAAAAGGCAAAGACATCACTTCACTGACAAAGGTTTGCGTAGTCAAAGCTATGGTTTTTTCCCAGTAGTCATGTACAGATGTGAGAGTTGGACCATAAAGAAGGCTGAACACCAAAGAACTGATGCTACTGAATTGTGGTGCTGGAGAAGATTCTTAAGAGTCCCTTGGACTACAGATCAAACTGGGATCAAACCAGTCAGTCCTACAGGAAAGCAACCCTGAATATTCATTGGAAGGACTGATGCTGAAGCTGAAGCTCCAATTCTTTGCCCATCTGATGCAAAGAACCAACTCACTGGAAAAGACCCTGATGCTGGGAAAAATTGAAGGCAAAAAGAGAAGGAGGCAACAGAGGATGAGATAATTAGATAGCATCACCGACTCAATGGACATGGGTTTGAGTGAACTCTGGGAGATAACGAAGAACAGGGAAGCCTGGTGTGCTGCAGTCCATGGGCTCACAAAGAGTTGGACACAAGTTAGTAACCAAACAGCAACAAAGCCCAACTTAGGAAAGTTCTCTTCACTGGAGCTGAGATCAAAGCCATAGCTAGCATCTAAAGTTAAAGTTTACTAAAAAAATTTTTATTTTTTTTTTTTATTTTTTTTTTTTTTCCCCGCCCCCTAAAAAAATTTTTAAATCCACAGCTGTTGCTCAGCTATTCTTGGCGAGCACCCTACACTGAGAGATAACTGGTCAAGGGCAATACTCAGGCAGCCCCTGGCCAAATACTATTTTAATACCATCAAAATCTCATGCCAGCTTAGCGTCTGNAAAAAATTTTTAAATCCACAGCTGTTGCTCAGCTATTCTTGGCGAGCACCCTACACTGAGAGATAACTGGTCAAGGGCAATACTCAGGCAGCCCCTGGCCAAATACTATTTTAATACCATCAAAATCTCATGCCAGCTTAGCGTCTGAGGTGTCAGCACATTGCTGCTGCTGATGTTTATCTTCCCTTAAGAACACTTCCTCGGCCCTTCCAAATTCTTCCTTCCGCATCTCTCTTCCCTGCTTACCTTTCTCTTTCCTAATTTTCATCTTCCTTCACCTTTTTTTATTCAGCTTTTCTGCGTCACCATCATTACTTATTAAGAACCAGACAGAGGAGGAAGGAAGATCACCCTTTTCTAGGCCCGGTCCCCTCCACACTTCCATGCAGGTAAGAGCTGGTGAAGGTTAGCATCAGCAGCCACTCTGAGCAGAAAGGTCTGGAGGGGACCCACCTGGACAGCAGTCTGCAGGCAGAAGGTGTGCGGAGATACAGGGCATGAGAAGATCTGAAAGGATGAGAAACAACCAAGGGAGCGGGGACTGCTTCATCATATTTCTTCTGAGTCAGACAGTACAGAGTGCTGGCTCAGAGCGTATGTTCAAGTGCCTCACTGCTTATGCAGCTTGGTCCCTAATTTCTAGATATGTTAGTTGAAACTAGTTAGCTCGCCACTCAAAGACTTGGTTTCCTCATTTGTAAAATGAGACAGTCATGTGACCCACCTCACGGGGTTAAAGGAGCAAGTACAGTTACGTGCTTAGAACATTGCCTAGTACATAACAAATATCCAAGAGCTGCTAGCTGTTCTCATTCCCACTGGAAAACTGAGGCAACTCATAAGAATCAAAACCCACCTCTCCCTTTGGGCTGAAACTCAAGAGGGAACTGGCCCTGCAAGAGAGGGCAGGAGGACAGTACCATCGAGGCTGGCAGGCACAGATTCCAGGCAGTTCCTCGTGGAACTTTAGATGCATGGATGCACTGAAAAGGTCTACTCTCAGGCGAGGAGGACGTGGGTACTGGCCTGAGACCCTAACCCTCCATGGCAATGGGTAGAACACAGGCTACTGTACTCCAAACTCCAAATGGCCACTCACCAACAGTCCACTCGTTAGATGGTAACTGCCCACAGCTCCAATATACACACAAATTCCTACAAAGTTAAACCTCAAATGGAGTATGTCATAGACTTTTCTCACAGTTGAAGTGTGCCACATGTGGAAAAGGCTTAGAAGCACTATCGTAAACATGGTATTTGGCTGGAGATTATTTGTCCCTTTAATTCCTTGACCTTTCTTGATATTTCTTTCCAATTTTGTAGTTAGCCGATTCTCTTTCTTCAGTTTTTATCTGAATCCTGATATATGTGAATATAAGACTCAGAACATTTTCATACCGAAGCTGGACGGCAGCCTCTAGAGGGGGGTCCTTTTGAGACAAGAGGATCTTGGCTCTACATAGAAGGTTCTGTACATGTAGGCCATGTGGAATAATGATGGCGAAAGGGTCACCGCAGATGTGAAAGGAGAATCTAGGACCCATTCCAAACTCACAAATATGATGGAGGAGGAAGCAAGAATATGAGTTTTATCTACTAGGACACCATGCTCCTCAGAGGTGACTAATGAAGATAAAGTAAGCCCATGTTTCTTGGCCCTCCACATTCAGTGAGATGAGGTAGAGAAATGGTGAGAGGTATTTGGGAGACTTCTTTGACCATGTTTCCCTGCATTGCTGGAGCTCACAACAGGCTGATAAGAGGGGTTTCCCTGGTGGCTCAGTGGTAAAGAATCTGCTTGCCAATGAAGTAGACACAAGTTTAATCCCTGACCCGGAAAGACCCCTCACGCCAGAGAGCAATGAAGCCCATGGCATGCATCACGGATACTGAGCCTGCGCTCTAGAGCCCAGGGACTCGGGTACTGAGCCCGCGTGCCCCGGAGCCTGTGCTCTGCAGCGAGAGAAGCCCCGGCAGCGAGAAGCCTAAAACCACAGCAGAGAGTCGCCCCTGCTCGCCGCAGCTAGAGACAAGCCCACGTGGCAACGAAGACCCAGCCCAGCCAAAAATAAATTTAAAAGATTTTAAAGCTGACAAGAGGGTCCCTTCTCAGGCAGAGAAAAGTCAGGAAACCAGATTCAGGAGGATCTAAGGAGGAACCTCGGAAGACTTGCTTCACTTTCCCCTTTGCTCACGTTTCACCTCACACGATAGCAGTTTCCCACTGCTGTGGGCTTGTTTGCATTTTTCTAACAGACAGCGGGCTCCTGGAGGGCAGCCTGCGTGCTTCTGCATTTCATGTTCCCACACCTGGCGCCATACTTAAATCGTGGAAAACATTCACTACGTGTTTCTTGAGTGAGTAACTTAATAAAGGAATTCAGCACATACTTATGGAACTCTGTACTACGGGAAAGATGAAATGGGTTTGAAAATGTAATTTTGATAGCATTCAAGACAGAGGGATAATGTATCATTAAAAATAACAATAATAAATCTTACTTTAAGAAAATAAAAAGAATATGGTATCTTACCTGGTGACTGCTGGTCTCGGAAACTTTAACATCCAAAGACCCTGCTAGGACAGCATACCAGTTGGTTCCAATATCACCTTGTCGAAATACTAGAAAAGAAACAGGCAGGTAAGCAGGCCAAATATAAGCCGGTTTTTCCATGTAATCTGATAATTTCTCACTGACTGTTCTGAGCCTAACTTGGACCTAGATGTGATTCCTTTATCTATTCCCACCAGGGCATACCATAATTTTCTTTCCCTCTTCTATCAACAAAGCAATATCCTATTTATTTAACATTTCATGAAGCAGAACTCTATTAAACAGAACTCTTTTATATTTACACAGTAACAATACGGGATGATAACCCTAAAGGCTAGAAGATTCTTTGAATGTAAGAATTGTCTGGTATTCTCTGTAATTTGTCTTAAAGACACTTCATTGTGTTGTGATACTTGGAAAATCATTACTCTAGATGGGGTATGTGTTACAAAGACTATATGACTCAACAAAACCAGATTACCACCCCCAATTTCACAAATCTATTTATATTTAAAAAAACAACATGTTTTCCAGAATAGAATGTCTCATTTCAAGCTAACCAATGACTGATTAAGAAAAATAAAATCTGTTTAAAAAGTTTTAACTACCATATTGTCATTGTCCACTTGCTACTTTGTTGTATAAACTCACTGCTTTTAGGCATCAGGAGGTAACCACTCTTCGGAAATGATTCTCAGCAGAAATTTCTGAACTCAGTTTTGCTTTACTTTTGTTATCTCAGAGACAAAGCATTTAGCTATTTAGTGAGACTCTTAGTTCGCACATCCTAGTTAAGACCAATAGTTTGGAAAGTCATTCTGAAACACTGGTTCAAAAATCTCATGCAAACCCAACTACCCTTTTAAATATTCTAGCTAAATAACTAGATGGAATGATCTGATATTTTAAAATTCTTTTCACAGAATCCTACCTCAGAAGTCAAGTGGCTCAATGAAAAATCACATGACAACTCAGTGGGACAGTTGAGTTCTGGCAAGGCTAGGGCTCGCTGCATGAGGAAGCTTCTGGGAGCCATAATTAATGATGACAAGCTGCTCTAAACTCTCTGACTAAAGCATGCTGTGGAAAGGCAAGAACAACAATGGTATCCCACCAGGTGCAATGACAAGCTTAAGATGGGGGATTAATGAGTTTATAGCTGGCCTCGCCAGTAACTCTGCTATTCCTAGCCTTTGTAAGTGACTTATTTTAGATTTAGGGCTTTGCCTTTCATGAACTTCTTGGCCCCCAAAGACATTATCACTTGCCAATCAAATTCACATTACATATCATAGAAGACTTATTTTGAAAACGGCTGTAAGAAACAGAAGACAGAGTCTTATCTCTAAAAAAAATAGTGTTCCCACTGAGTAAGAATAAAAAATATTGGTTTGAAAATAATATGTGTGGATGATTTCTTAAACAGAAGTGTGACTGTGCTTTGTGTGCACATAGGCAAATAGCTTGAAGGACACACACAAAATGTAAACAGCAGTCTCTGGATCTGGGGATTGTAGGTGATATTCATTTTGTCTTCTAAATTTTCTACAGTGATGTTGTGACGAACCCTGTTAGTTCCCCACTTGAAATCATGCCCTGAACATGGATTATATACAAGTTCCCACCCTCCTCCACAAGGCCAAATACTCAGAGCATATGAGGTTCTTCCCTAGCTCCACCTGGGTAACCATGATTGGTCTAAATCAATCACAGGGCCTCATAATCTGTGCCAGTGATTGGTTTAATCAGAGGCACATGATGCAATTCTGGCCATTGAAACAATACAGAAAGTCTACTGGAGGACTTCTGAAAAAGAGATAAGAAATAGTCCTTTAGCAGGAATGTTTTGTATCAGCATGCAATGCCTCCAACTGCTGCAGCTAGTTGCCTCAGAACCACTTGGGACAAATCTGAGTACAAAAGCGGACACCTCAAGATGAACAGCAAAAACAAATAAACCAACAAAAATATGAGAAAAACCTGAGACTTTGATAATGTCATTGAGCCACTTAATCAACCAGCCCTGAAGGCATCCTACCTCAGGACTGCTTATACATGGATAACTGATGTTCCCTCCTTATAGAAATCATAGCAAGCCAGTTGGATGGGAGTTTTCTGTTGCTGCAGTATAAAGCATCACAACAGATGGGAATAGCATTACTTTTTTAAATGAGAATATACTTGTATATTTTTTAAAGGCAGCTGTCAACCTATCATTTTACTTCCCCCACCCCTTAGTCACATCTGGAATAGATGTTATTAGTGAGGTTAATTCAAAACATTACTGTTGTAAACCAGCTGTGCTTTAATTTTTAAAATGACTATTATCATTAGTTGAGACCTTTTATCTTATTTAACATCCTTTTGCTCTTGCTGTTTAGTCGTTAAGTCGTGTCCGACTCTTTATGACCCCATGGACTGTAGCCCACCAGGCTCCTCTGCCCATGGGATTCTCCAGGCAAGAGCACTGGAGGGGGTTGCCGTTTACTTCTCCAGGGGCTCTTCCCAACGCAGGGACTGAACCTGAGACTCCTGTGTCTCCTGCATTGGCAGGTGGATTCTTTACCACTGAGCCACAAGGGAAAGTGAAGTCGCTCAGTTGTGTCCGACTCTTTGCGACCCCATGGACTGTAGCCTACCAGCCTCCTCTGTCCATGGGATTTTCCAGGCAATAGCACTGGAGTGGATTGCCATTTCCTTCTCCAGCGGATCTTCCTGACCCAGGGATCGAACCCAGGTCTCCCGCATTGGAGGCAGACACTTTACCGTCTGAGCCACCAGGGAAGTCCAAGCCCATTTAATATCCTATTGGCTCCCACATTTCTTGGGTTACAGAAAATAACTATATATTAGAACTTCCAAGGATCTTGCTGAATATATAAATCCTTCCAGCTCCATCTGAAAAGGAGGCTGCCCTGGAAGAACCATTTACATGCTATGGACAAAGGAGTTAAGGAAATGCTGTAGAACTGAATAAACAAGGAGAGAGAAATATCAACCTCATACCTTTGATTGAGCTCAACTATTTGACACAAAGATACCCCATTTGCTATCCATCCCCACAGCATAACCACAAGTGAACACAAACTTATACATGAAAACACACCACTGGAGTTGCATTTCTTACATGTTATTCCTTTTTCCAGATTCTCGTAATAACCACATAAACAAATCTGATGAAGGAGATTTGGGTGAAATTTCTCAAAAGCTTTAACTTCTTTCAGCCGTGTGAAGATTATATCCACATCTTCACTGGATCGTTCCAGTGGTCTATAAAGGGGAAGATAAAGGCACAAAGCTGTATCAGAAAGAACTTACTTGAGTCCACATGCATTATTAGTCTAAATACAAACAAATTAATGGAAATATACGAATTGCAAGTGTTTTACTGCAAATATTTATTCCCCTACAACCATTATAAATATTTCCAGGCCTAGAGCCTGTCATATAGAGTTAAATAAGTCAGAAAGAGAAAAACAAATATATATTAACATATATATATGTGGGACCTAGAAAAATAGAACAGATGAACCTATTTGGAAGACAGGAATAGAGACACATATGTAGTGAGCAGACTTGTGACACAAAAGGGGAAGATGGACTGGGAAACAGATTGACATATGTGCAAGCCATGTCTAAAACAGATAGCTAGTGGGAACGTGCTGTACAGCACAGGAAGCTCAGCTTGGTGCTCTGACCTAGACAGATGAGATGGGTGGCAGGGTTGACGGAGGTCCAGGAGGGAGGGCACGTATGTATACATACAGCTGATTCACTTTGTTGCACAGCAGAAACTAACACAACACTCTTATACCCCAATTAAAAAAAAAAAATTTCCAGACCTTTGTCTACTACTCACCCTAAATGACTGCAGGTGAAAAGTCACAATGACTACAGATGGTATGATTTATAATAAAAAACACGGAATTATAAGAAATTGTTCACTCTTCCTTGCACAGAGCTAAAACTCTTGCTAGTTCATATATAAGAGTCACAGGGGTATCTTTGGCTATATTTGGCCTTTTGTCCTCAGATCCTGAAATGCTTAAGAGTCATAACGGGGAAATGGGTGTCAAGCTCCTTTCCATCACAACTGAGTTTATATTAATACAGTGACTTTTGGGAAACTCCTAGGTAACCTAAGGATGGGGACTGGTTGCCTGGAGAACCAGTCATGTGATTTGAGGGTTGGAAGTTTCAGCAGCACCCTCTGACGTTGGGGTGAGGGGGGCGGGAGATTGAGTTCAGTCACCAATGACCAATCGGTTTCATCAAGCACGCCTAAGTACTGAACCCTCCGTAAAAACCCCTCAACAGTGGGGTTGAGGCTGGTGAACACTTAGAAATGTGGGGAGTGGCACCAGGAGAGGGCATGACCTCTCTGTGCCCCTTCCCATACTTTGCCTACGCTTCTCTTCTACCTGGCTGTTCCTGAACTATACTCTTTTATAAGAAATCTAGTAAGTAATTGTTTCCCTGAGTTCTGTGAACAGCTCTATCAAGTTCATCCACTCAAAGAGGGGCTCGTGGGAATCTCCAGTTTACAGCTGGTCAGTCAGAAGTACAACCGTAAGAGCAAAGACAAATTGCAAACTGCAGAGGTGGGACTGTCTACAGGTGAGTGAGTGAAAGTCACTCAGTTGTGTCGGACTCTTTGCGACCCCATGGACTATGTAGTCTGTGGAATTCTCCAGGCAAGAATGCTGGATTGGGTAGCCTTTCCCTTCTCCAGGGGATCTTCCCAACCCAGGGATCGAACTCAGGTTTCCCACACTGCAGGCGGATTCTTTACCAGCTGAGCCACCAGGGAAGCCCTTTATTAACGACCGAGTCACTGGTTTCCTGCTTTTTCTTCTTCTCGTGGTTCTTCAGCTCTACAGGATGAATTTCACTGTCCATTATTAAAAACTTTCTAAGTCAGACAGCAAGGTCAGACAGAGGTCAATTCCTCTAAAGTTAAAAAGACACAAACCAAAAACATTTTCAATAAAATAAAATTCTTTTGAGTACTACGTAAATTATAATGGTAAATAATGCCTATTGGCAGTACCACAAAAAAAAAAAAAATTAGAATATGTTTATCATCTTGAAAGGAGTGGTTTTAATACTTATTTATAACTTTTTATCATATCTACCTTTCAAATTAATGGCATTCAAATAAACAAGACTTAACTTTGCAATATGAGTTGTTAAAATCTGGAGACATTAGAGCCCTGGGTTCGATCCCTGGGTCAGGAAGATCCCCTGGAGGAGGGCATGGCAACCTATTCCAGTATTCTTGCCTGGAGAATCCTCATGGACAGAGGAGCCTGGTGGGGTATGGTCCATACGGTTGCACAGAGTCAGACATGACTGAAGCAACTTAGCACATGAAATTTTAAATGACTCTCTGCCAAGCACATCCTTTCATGAGTGCACATTCATTTTAATCATCCATTCAGTAAACTATATGGCTTTCCTATTTATATAAGGTATCTTCCCCTGGAATAACAGAGATGAACAAGAAGCCAACCCTACCCACAAGGAGCTCATACTCCAGTGGGGAAGGGAGCTCCAAAACCAGAATTAGAACACTGTATGGTGAGCATGGGAACACGGGTGCCCACAGTGTTCTGGGCTGGACCTTCTTTTACTACAAAGAATGCAAACATGGAAACTACCAAAGTCAGGTATATGAGGGATAGCAAAGGTTCTGGATTCCACCTGCTGCCCACACTCATTATGCAATGTGAAAATTTAATATGGTCTTAAATCTTAATGCAGTCAATTTGGGATCATCTAGGGACCAATGAACCAGTTTCTGGATTAGTCAGAGCATAAGATAATAACACACAGGCATCTTCATGGGAAGATGTATAATAACCTTAAAATCAGCAAAACATCTCCTCTTAGATGACTTCTGTTGTTTGACTATGATAATAGACATAGATATTTGCGAATCCTCTGCCTCTAGAGGGCCCCCCTCTTCACCAATCTCCTAAGTAAGCACACCCCCACCCTGGGCTACATTCCACAGCAGCTCAGGGGGACCTTCCAGAACAGGGGGTGCCAACACCCAGCAGTCAGACCTAGGGCAGGGGTGCAGGAAGTAGATGAAGAGGGAAAGGAAAGGAGAGAGGGGAAGGCAAGACTGCTCTCTGCCAAGTTGCCTTCCCAGAGTCGTGAACAGAAGGCTCACCCAAGAAATGGACAGTAACAGGCTGTAATAGGATGGTTATCTTGTGGGAATGTATGGAATGCTTAATAAATACTTCACTTGTATTTCTTCTAAATTTACAGATGCCCTCTGAAGATCAAATAAATATATTTCAGAACGCTGATGATAAAGCTAAATAAATACATTTGCATTAAAATGACTTTGCAGTTTGTTTTGATTCTTTGTGCTTTCACAGTAACTCAGGGTTATAAAGAGCTTGTCCTCATTCCTACTGAACTGTTGAGTCTGAGATTATACATGGAGCTTTATAAATTATAAAGGGCTACAGAAGCTGTTCTTATTATGAATACCTTCAGCTTCATTGTCATCGTTGCCACAAAGACCTTTTAAAAGAATTAATAAAGTGCTTAAAAACATATACTGAAATTCTCCTGTGTTTTTGGAAGGGTTTATAGACATGTGTGCATGGATATTTTTCTCTATTATAACAACAGTAAAATCTCAAACAAATGTACTTGATAACATCAGCCTTTCACTACTGAGTTCTTAAAGGGCTTTGAAATATTCATCATCACAGCCTTGTTAGATGAAGCAAGTATACTGAAATCTATTTTTCCAGCAAAAACATTATAACAGAGGCAAGGTAAGTATTAGTATACTAAAATCATGTGTTTATAAAGCCAGTGATGACATGGATATATCAAAAGTCTTTGAAACTCAAGATGTTTACCACTTATCATGTTAGCATGTTAATTATATGATTATTAACCACTTAGAATACTGAAATGTTGACTCTTTGCTAATTACAAGTTTTCCCAACAACATCAACAAAATTCAGAAAGAAGGTGTTGAAATGCATTCATTTCATCTGCAACCAATTACCGAGTGTCTGTACAAGAGAAGAAAGGACTCGGTGACACAAAGAGCATGGCTCCTGCACTGAGGAAGTTCAAACTGAGTTAGCGGGAGTTGTACGTGTATAGCGATTATCAGGGTGATACGTGGTAAGAAGGGCAATTAACATAGGAAAGAGGGAAATATGAATTCAGAAGAACAGATATCACTGGTGGATGCAAATTCCACAAAGACTTCCTGAAGGCACAAGTGAAAATTCTTCCTAGAATCAGTTCTTCCCTGTTTCTCTTTTAATTTCTATTGTATCATCATTGTTCCATCATTTATTCCTAAAAATGTGGTGAGTCACTAGGGCTCCTCTCCCTAGAGACCTGCTTTCTGCTCTCTGTGAATTTCTTTCCCACCAGTCCCCTACCACACACACACACACACACACACACAGATATACATATACAGAGATGTACACACACAAATATACATGTGTACAAACACATACACACAAGCACACACATACACAATGATAAAGAGCCTTTGTTGACCAAACTGGAGTTGGACTCCTGAATCTTTTCCTAGACCCATCTGTGTACTTCTTTGTAAAATGCAGTTTTAGCAAGAATCTTGCTTTAAAAGTCAGTTTAACCAGAGTCCTCCGTTCTTGATATCTGACCACCCTCCATATCTGATTGGGTTTCACATTCTCCACCATCCCCCAGACGATACCTAATCACTCTTGTCTTCAGTAAAAATCCAGTCAGAATCTCCCAGAATCTCCCTTACCCTTGATGTTTTCTCTTGGCAATTTTCCATCCACTGACCACCTCCCTAGCACACACACACCTTGCTCCTTGACTATAAGTTCCCACTTGTCCATGCTGTGTTCAGAGGGGAACCCAATCCCTCTGCCCCACTGTAAAATTCTAAGGCAGTGGTCCTCATAGCTACCTCAACAGTCCTAAATAAACTCTGCTTACTACCTTTAACAAGTGTCAGTGAACACCTTTTCCATTAACAACACACACACACACACACACACACTTGAGCACATCCCTCAACTCAACCAACTGCCAAAATTCTCTCGTCTCTTGAGTCTGCCTGTGTTCAGGGTGACTCTGAGAAAAAATCCCTTGATGGTTCCGAAGACCCCAGGTGCAGCTGCAGCTTTTTATCTCCACAGCTGAGACTGACTGTCATAATGAACACCATGACCTCTGTGACCCTCCCAAAATACGGCCTGCA
Source organism: Oreotragus oreotragus (assembly GCA_006410675.1). Lineage (NCBI taxonomy): Eukaryota > Metazoa > Chordata > Mammalia > Artiodactyla > Bovidae > Oreotragus > Oreotragus oreotragus. The sequence continues at coordinate 12,201 of SJYX01001425.1, forward strand.
CATCGGCCGCCAGGGAGCAGAACGTGTTAAGTCTGCAAATTCCTTGTCTAATGCCTCTCTATTTAGAAACCATGCCCCTGGCTTCTATGTCTCCATAAAAGAGTGAAGAACAAATGGCCCCCCAAGGATCCCAAATAAGAGAGTTGGGACTGGAGGTCACCAGGGGCACCATTGTGGCCCTGAGCAAACAATAGAGGGGGCAGAATACCTCCACCTTCCTTTACTGGCAACCAGTGTGTCATCAGTCTCACGAGAGAGAGATGCCAGCTCTGGGGCCCAGGGCTGCTTGGACAACTGAAAAAGCCTGTCATCAGGCTGAGGGCAGGATCAGTCTTGCTAATATCTAAACAAGGCTAACCCTGCATTTATTAGTGAAAAGAGAAAGGGAAACCTTTTGACCAGGCTCAGTATGCTACGGGTCCTCTCATTACAAATACAAAATCAAAGTACAGCCTGGCCCAATTTTAACAGACCCTTTTCAAAACCCTTCTCTGACTGCATGAGCATCTGACCTCAGGACGGAATAATCAAGCTGGGCACACACCTCTCCACTACACACTGCAGTCAGGGGATCCCAGATCCCAGCCAAACCGGATGCTTACTGGACTCCAAGCATCGCATCAAGTAGAATGCTTTCCTAATTTTCCTCAGATGATACACTTGCTCCATTAGCATTATGTTAAAAATAATTTATTTTGGCTCCTTAATCTCTTAGAATGGCTTCTGGGATGACTCATAACTGATGCCTCCTTAAAACTGCTTTGTAGAGAAGTCTGAAATGACGGCTTTTTTTTTTCTCTCTCATGCAATTTGCACTATAGCATGCAGATGCTCTCAAAAATCATTCCACAGTACTTAGTGCTACATTCAACTTTGAGATGACGCCGTTCAAAAAATTGCCACTGCAACCATTAACCACTTGAAGAGACCTAAAACCCTTAGGTTGTGAGGATTAGAAAAAAGGAAATGGGAATCTCTTGAGATCTTTCTGATAAGTCTTTTCTTAGTGCTCTTTATTCCTGGGCAACAAGAAGGAGACTCTTGAAGGAGAAACAAAGTGANCTTGAAGAGACCTAAAACCCTTAGGTTGTGAGGATTAGAAAAAAGGAAATGGGAATCTCTTGAGATCTTTCTGATAAGTCTTTTCTTAGTGCTCTTTATTCCTGGGCAACAAGAAGGAGACTCTTGAAGGAGAAACAAAGTGAAAAAAGGAAGGCTGAGGGTAGGGGAGTGGGGAGGACATTATTTTTAAGCTTTTATACATTCCAACCTATGGGCAGCAGCAGAGGGAAATGCGTTTGGAGCAGGCAGTTTGAAAATGCCTTCCCCTCTGTGGATCAGCTGGTTGAAAATCTCTGGCTTTACAAAAGGGTATCGGGTATGCTACCATGATGGTAGATAATCTGGTCTCCATGCCCCACTCCAGCTACCTATTTCCTTTGGCCCTTCTGAAGAGGAAAAGTTGAAATTTCACATAACCTCCTGCTCCTTCTACCTCTGTAACTCAGCTTGCTCCTTGCCATGTCTGGATCACGTAGGTCATGTAGTCTCAGAAAGTGGGGACTTACAATGCTAGGAACTGGAGCTTATCTCACTCACCCTTGTCCTGCTCTTTGCAACTACCCAGCCCCTGCAAACCTGCTTAATCATGCCTGTCTGTGTAAAGGTCAGCATCCCCCTCCCCATCTCCAGTGTGGTTCCCACGTGCCCAAAACCCCCTAGTTTAAACCAGCCTATTAAGAGCCAGTGTTGTCCACTATAGTCTGTCTATAAAAACTCTGTAAGTCCTTCGCTCTGGGCTCAGAGCTTGGCGTGTAACTTCTTCAGGCCTACCGGCGTAACAAACCTGCGTCCTCCAACCCTCCGAGTGTGGTCCTCGGCTTCGAGCACTGGTTTCTGCAACACTGCCTCATCTAGTCTCCTCCAGACATACAGGTGTCTCTGTTGCCCCTTAAAAGGCCTCTGCCCCACCTGAGAGCCTCGCAACAACTATTTCTCCTGCCAGGGACGGGCTTCCCAGGTGGCTCTAGGGGTAAAGAACCTACCTGCCAATGCAGGGACATAAGAAATGTGGGTTGGATCCCTGGGTTGAAAAGATTCTCTGGAGAAGGAAACAGCAACCCATTCCAGTATTATTGCCTGGAGAATCCCATGGACTGAGGAGCCTGGCACAGTCCATGGGGGCACAAAGAGTCAGACGTGCTGAGCTACTAACATATCTCCAGCACCCTGAACAGTGTCTGGAACACTGTTGAAAGAACAAAGACATTTGTGTGCCTTTTGTATTTATACTTGTAAATGTATTATTATTTATTATTGAAAATGAAGAACATTTCAAAGAAAATTATATTACTTTTTGGTTAAGAAGCATCTTCCCTGGTGGCTCAGTCGGTAAAGAATCTGTCTGCAATGCGGGAGACCGGGGTTCAGTCCCTGGGTGGAGAAGATCCCCTGGAGGAGGAAATAGTTACCCACTCCAGTATTCTTGCCTGGAGAATTTCATGGACAGAGGAGCCTGGTGGGTTATAGTCCATGGGGTTGCAAAGAGTCAGACACAACCGAATGACTAACACTTTCACTTTCACTTTGGTTAAGAAACTATCAGTAAAATATTTGTTCTTCTTGATCACACTAACCAAATTACAGTAATAAAAAATCCTCACACTTCCAATGTTCCCAGTGAAAGAATACGGAAAGAATCATTTCATTTTTTATATTAATAGCAGCTTAATTATTGACCAAGATTTCTTGTGGGATCCATTTATATTTTTTTTTCATGTGAAGCCATGCTAATTTTCATGACTAATTTAGCACATCTAAATATTACAAAATGTGATATTACTCAGCCTTTCCTGAATGTAAAAACCATATGGAGAATGGAAATAATGTAGTTCTAAAGCTGTAGCCCTGAAACAGAGATTGGTACCATTTTTTAAAATATACACTCAAATCCATTCAAGTAGGCACAAATGGAAAATAGTTCTAAGGTGAAGTGTATAAAACAGCACCAACAACTACAAGAGAGTTTATCATTCTTGTGTGGAGGTACTTAGGCTGCTCGTGTGGTAACTAATCTGTCCTGCCCCCAGAATACTTGCAATGGATATAAGGATATTTAAATTGGAGGGGGCAGGCCTGAATTTAACTTTAATTGATAAACAACCTATAGGAGTAGAAAATTAAGTTTATACGCACCCTGAGGGAAGACACATCTCCAGATTAGTGAGGGGATCATGGAAGCTTGAGTTCAGTTCTCATAAAGAACTAGAACGCAGGCAGGAGGACTAAATAATAGGAATTCCTGGGAAGAGCTCAAAAGAGGACAGAAAAAGGACTTAGTATGTCAAGGTGGGCAACATTTTGACCTAGAACCAAAAATTTTCAACCAGAATTTATTTCATCAATTTACCAACTTGTTACTGAATCAAAGAAAGACTCAGACAACAGTCAAAGAAAGCCTTATCGGTGGTTATCGGTGGCTTCAGTTCACTAACAAAACCGTCTCTGTATCTGATGCCACAGATTGACCAGCTGAGCAACATCTAGAATGTCAATTTTTTAAAAATATATGGAATTTTCTATTTATTAAAAAATCTATTGTTTCAATACAAAGAGAAGAGAACATCTACTCCTGCTATGATGGAGTAACTGGTGCCACAGTAAACAATTTAAACGTTTAACAAAATACAGGAAGCAGCTGTTCTCAGGCATTAGATAACAGGACTGAACTGAACTGAATGCAGGACTGTGATCCTAGGAAGGATGGAAATACAAGTGGTGATCCACGCAATAACTTTGACGCTTTGCCTGGAAATACTTTCTGGAACACAGACTCGGAGGGAGAACCCCAGTAGAGCACGGCAGTATCACGGGGCTAGTGGGGCAGTTACTGGCATTCAGGGATGCTGAAATAGCTGAAATCTGCAGTGAAGTGACCCCGAAAGAGGGAAGCTGTTCATAAAAAGGGCTCCAAAATTTAGCAGAAGGGTCTTCTTGACTCATTAGCTGCCAATGTGCAGTCCAATACTCATGCAGAAGCCCAGCAGGCAACAGCTTCTGGGGAGGAAAAGCTGAACAGAGATTCTGGAGGTCACACAGTGCTGAGGGATATAGCAGCCCTGACCAGCCAGAGTAGTCAGACCTCACTGATCACCCTGGACATTCAACTGAGACTCAAAAAGACCATTCTAGCCCCAAACCTAGAATTACCCTAACAAGGATGAAAAATAAGCCTCAGTAGAAACAAGCCTCAATAGAAACTTACTGATCAGTCAATAAGTTACCTGCCTACGGAAACAGAAGGTAACGTGACTTAAAGAAAGTAACAAACTCCAGACTCTTTATTTATTTATTCACATTTTATTTTATTTTTTTTTAATTTAAATTTATTTATTTTAATTGGAGGCTAATTCCTTTACAATATTGTATTGGTTTTGCCATACATCAACATGAATCCGCCACGGGTGTACACGTGTTCCCCATCCTGAACCCCCCTCCCACTTCCCTCCCTCCAGACTCTTTAATATGAGAGGATCATACTGTCTAGCATACAATCAGAAATTACCACATATATGAGGAAACAGGGAAATGTGACTCATAATGGGGAAACAAGTCAATAGAAACAGACCCAGAGATGATAGGGATGGCAAATATACCAAACAAGGACTTTAAAACAGCTATTATGTTTAAGGACTTACAAGAAAAGATTAGCATGAGTGAAGAGATGAAGAATATCAGCAGAGCAAACAGACACTATCTAAAAAGAAGCAGATGAAGATTCTAAAACTGAAAAATACAAAATTT